>PITA01015494.1:0-49911 GCA_004023965.1 Spilogale gracilis
GTATGAATAGACAGCATGAAGTGCAGGGAGTGATGAGAGCGAGTGACTCTGGGAAGGTTTCCCTGGCATGGGTAGCACTTAACCAGGGGATGTGCAGAGATTTTCCAGGTAGAAAAAGGGCAGAGGGCTTTCTAAACACTGAAGAGAATATGAGCAAAAGCCTAGAGAGAGGAAAGAACATGAACTATGAGGGAATTACAAGAACCAGGGTCTAGTCATGTGACTTGGTCCAGGGAGAGGCAGCAGCTGTGAGGTAAGCTGGAGAGGTTAGGCTAGAATCAGTCTTGGGAGGGGACTTGGCAAAGGGCTGCCATCGGAGGTTTTTAAGCAGAGGAGAGATGGTGAGATAAATGGTAAGAACGAATGCTGAGTGAAATAAGCCAAGTAGAGAAAGTCAAGTATCACATGGTTTCACTTACTTGTGGTGCATAAGGGGTAATATAGAGGACAGTAGGAGAAGGAAAGGAAATGGTAAGTAGGGTAATTCAGGGAGAAAAACGAAACATGAAAGACTTTGGACACAGAGACAAATTGAGGGACTTGGAGGGAGGGGGTGGGGGGATGGGAGAGCCTGGTGGTGGGTACTGAGGGCACCTATTGCGTGGAGCACTGGGTATGGGGAATGGACAATGAATCTTGGAACACTGGAAAAAAAATTTAACAATAAAATTTTTTTTTAAAAAATGGTAGGAACAACACAGCTTTCCCCTGCTCTGAAGACAGGCCAACAGTGTGCCTGGGAGTCACTTGTCCCACTTTACGAGGTCACTCCACTAGCCAGGGAACTAGCTGGGACAGTCTTCCAACCTTATCAAATGTCCAGGGCCCCAAAGAAACCCCTGAGTTAAGGGAACACATTAAAGGAGTTGAAACAACGTAACGGTTGGGATGAAGATGTGCAGTTGGCTAGAAAGGAGTTCCCCTGCTGGCATTGCTGCTGTAAATACCCACAGGCCTAACTCTCTCCTCAGGTATGTTCCAGGTCACAACAGTATAGTTATTTTTATCCCCCACCCCCAGCACAAGAAGCAACACAGCTTAATATTTTGAGAAGAGGCCAAACAAGTGTTTGGATGTTGGTTCTATAATAGACTGATTGTGGGAGCTTAGCCTTTGTGTTTGGATTTTGTTGCCGTTGTACTTATGTGGTCTTAAACTTGCACCAGTCTTGTGCGTGGTTGTGAAGGTTAGAGTTAATGTGTATTAGGTACTGGCTCAGTTTCCAACAGAGGGTAGATGCTTAAGAAGTGGAAGCCATGATTCTTTTTCCTCCTTAGTTACATTGGAGTCTTAGGATCAAGTCATGGGAAAATATTTAGGTGAGGATGTTTTAATCAGGTTCTCTTATATTTCTGGAAATAGGTCTCACTGGGTCCATATTGGAGCGCAATTAAATGGCTTATATATATTCTTACATTATTCACCTACCATCATTAATCATAGTACATTCATAGTACAAAGAAAGTTCTGCAAAGAATGGCAAAAGCAAAAAGTGATTCTTTCCAGTGACTCTTAGGTGGGGGAAACAATGAACATTATTGTTTTATTGTCTGTGTTCTGTTTCAACCTTGTTATATGCTTAAACCAATGAGAATGTTCGATGGCAATGAATTTTGCGCATCTTAGGGGAAAGGTGAAGAGCAAGAAGAATTTCGAGCAGCAGAGTGAACCAGACAGTAGAAAATCAAGAGATAAGAAAAGAGAAGGGTTTGGGGGAGTGGTAGACTTGGAGCCTGAAAATGAGAGTCCATGAGAGAGGAGAAACAAAGTGAGGAATATGGTCTGAGTGGGAAGGGTTCTCACATCTGTTGTCTGATGTAGGCACCTACTCAAATGAGGAATTCCCTCCTCAGTGTCCCTAACAGATGGTAATCTCGCACAGTTATTCCCATCTTTTTTTCACATCATGGAACACATAGAAAATAATATCTGTATGACCCTGGAGTAAATGGATGAGGCTGCTTACAAGCGGAGGCGACCAACCTGGGGCCTCTGACAGGTGATAACCCAGTATGCTTTGAGAAACTCAGACCCAGCAGGACTAGAGTGGAGAGCCTCAGCCGGGTAGCCTCAGGACAGGACCGCAGGTGATGAAAGGCCTATGGGACTGGGTATTTCATTATCACTGCCAGTGAGAAGGTATTGAGCATGTTTTCTAGAGATATGTCTTGGATTCTGGAGATGCAAAGAGTGAAAACCACGGTTTCTTGCTTTCATGCTGTACTTACTAGGGAGTAAGAGTGCTTCCTGTGGCCACAAAATAAATGAAGCTGGCCCGCGGCTTCTTCAGGGAACCAGCTGGGCTTATCAGCCTTGCGTAGTCAGTGACACATGAATCATTTATTAAAATAAGGATGTTCGGTGATAAATTAATTCACTTGCTCAGAAGCCATTGTGGAGTGAAGAATGAAAGCCAAGAAAAGTGTTTATTGGGAGGGAAGAATGAAAGCCAAGAAAAGTGTTTATTGGAAGCATTTATCTTAAGTGTCTCCTCTTACACAGTATGCTAAATATTTGTGAGCTAGTGTACTTGTTATATGTCAACAGAGATGTCATTTTACAGGTGATATGTTTATTTCCAAAGAGAGAAACTCCTAGAGACCTGTGAAACAGAAGAATGCCAGTGGTTGTAGGGTCTCCCATTAGTCAACGACATTCTTGAGAATCTGTTGTTTAAGGAATAGTAATCTAGGCGTTAGCAGAGTGAATGGAGAAATAAAAAGATGTAGTTCTGTTTTTGAGAAACATTTAACCCTAATGGGAAGGTGGGACCAATATGTGAAAGAGACAGAACATATATATAAAAAAAGGCCTAGAAATAAGCACATATAAGAACTCAAGTGCAGCATTTAATGTTCTCTTTTCTATAGTAGGCATTTTTACTCATGACTTAGCCTTGGTTAAGATACCAAGGCTCTTGAGGACTGTTTTCCATTCTTGTTCTCTTGTGCAGAGCACACACTCAAAGGTGTTGAGTGAATATGAGACTGTGGGTGTGCCTGAGTGCTGGGGCAATTCTGGGGTGAAGTAGAGTGATGCGCTTACGGGAAGCCTTATAGAAACCGAGCAGTATTTTCAAGTATGAGAAACTCATGGTTTGGCAGAGGGAGGGGACAGGAGAGGAAAGAAGGGAGATCTCATAGACAGTGAGCAAATCCAAATAAACACGGAGGCCACACCTCAGGATCCTCCGTGGCCTGTTTTTCCTTGACTTTCCTAACTACTGCCAAGAACTACACTTTGTGGCCTCATCATTTTTACCCATTCCTTTCTCCTTGGACTCTCTTCCTCCATTGATCGGCCAGTCTGGATCCTCCAGCTCCTTTGAGTCCTGGTGAAGGTACAGCCCCAGGAAGCCTTCCTTGATGCTTACTCCTCTAAATCCAATAAGAGTATTCACTGGTCTGAGTTCAGAGGGAATGAGATACAGCATCAAAGGAGTCTTCAACTTGATGTGGCTTCCAGATGAGAGATCCTGAGGCTAGACTAATTACATACAAAATAACTAGAGGGAACCAGGCCATGGAAACATAGTTTTAGTACTGAATTGAGCAGTATAGAAGTGCTGTGCAGAGTGATCTGGGGGCCCTGAGTCCTGCATCCCAGTTCTACTCCTATAGCCAACTCATGGAGTATCTTTCAGCAGTCACCTGTCTTTTGATCCTCAGTTCTTCACCTGTGAAATGAGGGGTTTGTGCAAGATGCTATGATTCCTTCTACCGGTGTAATCTGCAGGATGATAAAGGTTTGAGTACTTACACTGAATGGGAAGTAGTGATTGGCTAGCTGTAGGGGACAGGGGACCAATGGGAAAGCAATAAATGATGCTAACTAGAAGGATTGGTCCCTGAGGGTTATAGGATAGAGAGGAGAACCAGCTAGGGACTGGTGGAAGACCCCTTTCCTGGTATTATCAGCATAGTCTTTCTGGAATACAATGGACCCTCCACAAAGCTCCCCCTGTGTACAGGGTCTATTAAACCTCATGTACCTATTGTCCCTGAGCCTCAAAGGAATAGTCTTCTGAGACTGTCTCCTCATATATATGCGTGTATATAGGTATGATTATTTGAGAGAGACCAGGAAAAAGAGGGCATGAACGAGTAGAGGGGGAGAGGGAGAAGCAGGCCCCTGCTGAGCAGGGAGCCCAATATGTGGCTCAATTCCAAGACCCTGGGATCAGGACCCAAGCTGAAGGCAGACCCTTAACTAACTGAGCCATCCAGGAGCCCTGAGGATCTCTCCTCTTCCATTCTCTGGTTCCTGAATTTCTTGAAAAAGTACATCAAGTCTCTTATCAGCAATCCCTGTAGAATGGGTGAAGGAGTGATGTATTTTAACTAATCATAGGATGTACCATCTTTAATTTCCTCTTTCAGTCACCTACTTTGGCCAGCCTGCACATGGGGCTGTCAGAATGACACACTCACCTTTTCCCAGAGCAAGGAGGCATCCCAGCCTGGATGGCTTAGCAGAGGGTCCCTTGCCTCTGTCCTGGCTTCTCAGAGGCTCTGAAAATGTCTGCCTGCCTAGCATCTTGGGTTGCAGGGAAGGAGGACTTCTCTCCCTGACTCTCCATCTCCCGCCCCCTTTCTCCCCCAGTAGTCTTTATTTTCTTTCACTATTAAAAACAAAAGTTACTGCAAGAGAAGTTTCAAAGTATAGGAAAGTATAAAAATATTTTTTAAAATCTCTAATTTTTACCCCTCCCATTACCATCACTGTTAACATTTTTCTTAGTTTTGACTAAAATATAAATACATAGGGGCATCTGGGTGGCTCAGCCCTTAAGTGTTTGCCTTCGACTCAGGTCATGATCCCAGAGTCCTGGGATCTAGCCCCACATTAGGCTCCCTGCTCCACGGGAAGCCTGCTTCTCCCTCTCCCACTCCCCCTGCTTGTGTTCCCTCTCTCGTTGTGTCTCTGTCAAATAAATAAAATCTTTTAAAACATTAAAAATAAAAACATAAAATAAATACAAATATTTAGATTAAAATAGGATTTTCTGTTAAAATGTGCTCATGACATTGAACTATTTAAAGAATCTGTTCAATTTTATTTGGGAAAAATTTTAAACCTTTTATTATAGAAATTTGCAAACACACACACAACTAGAGAGGAGAGAATATTGAGCCTCCAAGTACCCAACCCTGGCTTTGGCAGGAAGGCCTTCTTTAAATAACCTGTTCTCTCCGTGGTGGGCTTCTGGGTCGGAGCTCAGAGAGGGAAGGGACAGGAGGAACATCACAGTAACAGTGATGTTGGAATTATTATGACCTAACCAAAGACGTTTGAAGGCTCCTGAGCCATGTGGGTTTTAAGGCCGTGGCATATATGGACACACATAGTCATCACTGCCTTCCTGGTCCGACGAGGCACCCCTTACCCTCTCTCAGTATGATGGTATTTATGTGAGTCCTCTTCCCAGGTGTGTAGATGGATGGGTTTCTACTGGCCCATTAATGCCTGTCTGCCCCTTCTGGGTGGGGATCAGCTCCTATGGCCAGGACGGAGCAGTACTTGGCCCACGATGCTGAGCTGGGCCTCTGGGCACGCGTGGCTCCTGACCCTGGTCTCGTTGGCATCCTACTGCTAGGCTGGGAGTGCCGCTTTTTCCTGGCTGGCTTTGCCGAACTGGGTCTGCTGTCTTCTCACTGTCAAGAGAAGAGGAGGAAGGTGGAGGGAGGGTGTAAACTGTGACTCCTTGGGGTGCTTTTGTATCTGGACTCAGGCACTGCTGCATCCTCTCGGTAGTGGGATAAAGGGCTGCTGGCCGTCCAGTCTGAGGGCTTAGGAACAGCCGCAATGTGTGCTGAGTCTCGGCCATCGGTCACCGGCTCTCGCTAAGCCAGATGCTGCCTTTGGAGCTTGTTCATGTGGAGAGACTTGCTGTGTTGGTTCAATATGCTCAGGGAGCTGAGACATAATAAAATGTTTGCCTTCAGGACTGACAGGCTCAGCCTCCTTGCAGGGGTCATGGTGGGGTGCAGATGGTTGTGTTTTACTAGGAGCTCCCTGTCCTCACTCTTTCCACCTGTTCCTCCGCCCTTCTTTCTTGCCTGGGGGATGGGAAGACAACTTCTTACTTTCTGGCTGCCAGATCCCAGTGTTGGCTTTCCTGTTTATTTTTATTCTCCCTCAGAACAGGGTAATGGTATGGGATAGGATTGTTTTTAAAAGACCTGGGAGTACATAAGATACTGACGTCAAGGGTTCTGAAGCAAATGACCATTTATGGTTTTACATTGTGACTCTAAGTCGCTTTGCTGATTTGGGCCTCAGCTTCCCTTTCTACCAAAGGATGGGTTGGGTCACACGTTCTCAAATTCTTCCAAGTTCAGTGATGGAGCTGGTGTGTAGGGAACCAGGTTGGATAATGCATGTGTGCTTTTACTTGCCCACTGTTTGTAGGGTAGACTGTATCTTGTGTCCTTTTCCTAAAATGTGAGCATGGTCAGAGGGCTATAAATGGCTGTGCCCTTAGAAATAGCTAGCTCTGTGACTCAGGGGTGGGATGATGCCACTTCATAAGGTTGGTCAAAACCCTGATGAGAAGGGGATATAATCTCTTAAGTCAGATTCCCTGTAAACACATTGGGACAGATTCCTGTGGCAGTGATTTATTGAGGGATTGCTTTCCAGAGAAAACTGTAAGGATGAGAGAAGCAGGATATGTTAGGGGGAAAAATATTAGAGATGTGGTTTCAAAAGTTCTAACCTCAGTCTGGTCCCACAGGCAGCTCCAGAGTGTGAATTGCAACCCAGAGGGGGAGCCACCCACCCAAAGAAAGAGGGGCCAGGCCATGGATATCCTTCCATCAGTTAATTACTGCCTGTAGGTCACCTGCACTCCAAGGGCGGGCATAAACTCCCAGGTGAGGCAGGTCTCTCAGCCAGGGCCAGGCTTCTGAGAAGGGCCCAGGTGTGAGCTCTCAGCAGCCAACACCTGTGGCTGATGGGGCTTGGGTGCACCTGCAGGTAGAGGCTCTCTGACGGGGCAGCACAGGATCTGCCCCATCCTGGCAGGTGAAAGGCAGATAGGGAACAGGGGAAGAGGCCAGGTGGGAGAAGGTTGTTGGAATGTAAATCCTGAACATGTCTCAGTCCTGAGCAAAGAGGGACTTTGGACCACCCAGCATTGACAGGGAGATGCTCAGAGGTGACTTTCCAATCCGGCCAACATAACTGATGATTGTAGAACAAGTCAGGATAACGGTCCATTGGAGGAGAGGGAGCTGGTGCCTCAGACAGGGCGGGAGGGAAGCACCAGGCTTATCTGCGTGCTGCTTGTGTGATTATGTACACTGGGAAGAAAAGCCATCGAGGGGTGGTGCCCTCACAATTCAGAGATGTTTCAGTGTCACGCCCACACAGGGCGGTGGGAGTTCATTCTGAGAGGGCATCCCCACTGTCATTTCTCTTGTCCTGTGTCCCCCACTTCATGAGACTCCTTCATCTTTCCTTTCCCTCCTTTTTGTTTCCCCTTCATAATGAACCTTTTCTCTGCTTTTCTGGCCTCTGCTGTCTCAGCCAAGGTAGTGTCTTAGATGGTCATGTGACTCTTCTCCTAAACATTCAGCGCATCCTTTCCTGACCCCCAGGACCAGATCAGACGCCCCTGTGCACTCCTGCCCGGTGTGGTCCCTCTCACACCCGCAGCTCAAGGACACGTGTATGTGTGCTCATCTGTGCGTGGGTTCCCTTTATACTGGGCTTCACAAGGACCGGGCCTGTGGCTGTTTTGCTTGTTGTTTATCCCCAACACCTAGGAGACTGTCACAAAGTATGTGATCCACAAATCTGTGGAAAATTCGGCCTTTCAGCTCTGTAGTGTGACCTCCAAGTTCCCTCGGGGCAGAGGAGGAGCTGTGGTGCTCAGGGCTGGGATGAAGCAGAGGCAAAGGGAGGCTGTCAGCCGGGCAGATGTCTGGCGTGCTGCCCTTAGGGAAGATGGTACTTGGTGGAGTTGGCTTTTGGTTTCTGTCCCTTTTCCTTCCCCATGCTTGCCCTCCCTGAACTTTCTCTTCCTGGGGTGGTCATTGGGGGGCTCAGATAGACCTATTGCTGAGGTGAACGGCCTGTTTTTTTTTTTGGCAGCCTCGGGTGGTGGTTCCACCGATGTCCAGACCTGACATCAGTGGGTGATTTCAAAGAACTCTCCTCGGGACAGAGCCTCTCAGCCTGTGGTTTTCACCTGGAAACTTGTTTTTACCCCTCAGGGCATTTGGCAATTCCAGAAACACCATTTTTTTGTTACCGCTTGGGGGAGCTCTACTGGCATCTAGTGGGTGGGAGCTAGAGATCCTGCAGATGAACCCCACAGGACAAAATTACGGAGTTACCCCATGATGAAGAATTATCCAGCCCAAGATGCTAGCAAGTGTCCTGGCTGAGAAACCCAGCTGCAGGCCAGCCCAGGCTTGCCAGCAGATGCTGTCTCTAGGTGTGTCCCCCAGATACCCTTGTTTTCCTGAAAGGACCCTCGAATCCATATCCTCCTTATCCCCAGTCCCAGCTCTTTCAGCCTCCTTGGTCAGATTTGCTCTGTGAAAGGGAGGTACATAGAAGAAGCCCTTCAGCACTTTTTCCAGAGCCCGAGAACCTCGATAGAGACCTGCTTCCAAGAGTGAGGGCCTAGCTCTGCGTCTGCAGCTTCAGTCTAGGAGAACCAAGGGAACCCCTCCTTCTTCATCTTGCTGTCTCCATCCTCATGTTTCTTTTCATCCTGTTCCTCCCACCCCATCTTCTACCATTTCCCCCAGTCCTCCAGAGATTAATGTGATAATTGCCGTGTGTGCCTGTTTACGCAGGGAGTGGGTGCACTCACCACCCCCAGTCAGGCAGGTTCCCACAGGAACACATCTCACCGTGTCAGGATCGGGACCTGCTGAGCACTCCTCGTGCAGGTGGGCTGCCCCCCCGCCCCGACTGTTTTCTCTGTCTGTCATGACCCCCATCATGCGCACGTGCACGCGTGTGTGCCGCTGAGGGAGTCAGCATCTGAGAAGGATACAGAGCAGCCAGCCTGCCGGCCGAGGGGCTGCGCTGGGTGGGTAGAAACTCAGCGCCTTCACCAAGGGGACAATGCCCTAAAGAAAAACACTCTTCTGTAAGGGCTGACAAGGAATAGGTGTTCCGTGAATGGTGGAGAATGAGGATCCTTCTCTGAAGGGAGGAGCCTCATTTATCCTTAGCTGCTCTGTGGCGGCAGGCCGGGCAGGGGAGGTTCCGTTGTGGGGCTCTTGGGCCAGAAGTCAGTGGAACATGTCCAGAAAGCAGGGGTCTCCTTCACCAGCATCTTGCTCAGAGTACTTAACACGGCTGCCTCCCATTCCAGAAGCAATCGCTAGGGAAAGTAGAGTGTGGTGATGGCACAGGCAAGCAGCTTGTTGAGTCACAGAAGCAGAAGGGTTTGGAGAAAGGAGCAGAGGACAACGCCTTATCACCTTGGCAGCCTTCCTCCCGTCCCCTCCCGCTGTGACAGGGACACATGGCCTCTGGAGAGAAAACAATCACAGCCCTGAGGTTGCCCGGCTACTTTCTCCTTGGCCTACCTGACTCCCACCTCATGTGGCTTCAGGGCACTTGCTCACTTGAGAGTTGTTGATTACTTTCTTCTTTTTTAGTCTCAAAAGACACTTGAGTCGTCTTCTCTCCTACACTGGACAATTTTAAGGTTTTAATAATGCTGAATCAGAGGGAGATTGAAGTTCTAATTAGCATCAGAAAGAACCTTGCCGGGGTGCCTGGGTGGCTCAGAGGGTTAAGCCTCTGCCTTCAGCTCAGGTCATGATCTCAGAGTCCTGGGATCGAGCCCCACATCGGGCTCTCTGCTCGGCGGGGAGTCTGCTTCCCCCTCTCTCTCTGCCTGCCTTCACTACCTGTGAACTCTCTCTCTCTCTCTGTCAAATAAATAAATAAAATATTTAAAAAAAAAAAAAAAGAAAGAAAGAAAGAACCTTGCCATTTTGGAGGAGGGAAATTTGAAGTCCTTTGCCCCCTTCCTTCTGAGTTATGTCCTCTTGTCCTACTGAATTTGTCCTTAATCCATTGACAGGCATGTGAGTGGAAGGTGAGGCTTCCTGGTGGGGAAAGATGGGAGGGGAGTAGCCAGGAAGAAATCTGAAGGAGAGGAGAAAGGTGTAGAGAGGGTGCGGCAAGTCTATTAAAAGGTTTGTGAATAATCTCAGGGAGCTGTCAAGCTGCCTTCTCCAGAAGAATCTTTACACCCAGTCATCTGTAATACGCCCCCCCCCCCCCCCAGGTACCATGCCGCTGGCCCTGGTGTCCTCCCAGGCTTTCTTTTTCTGTTTCTCTTCCCCTTCCTCTTCTTGTTCTCTTCAAACAGGGCCTGATGCCACACTAGATTTTTCTTGAAAAACAATTCAGACAAAGCTTGAGGGGAATATCAGAATGAACAGTTCGGGGGGGGGTGCATTTTAAGCAGGAGAATGTTCTTATTCACACTGTGTTCGTGTATTTTCGGTTGACAAATATTGCATGCCCCAACACTTCACCAGGTACCTGATGGAGAAATGAACAGTTAAGGGTCTTGCCTTAAGGTGGGTTAAACCAAAGCCAAAGCATTCTCACAACATAGGGATAAAGAGACACTGTCTGTCATTGTTTTTTCTGGAAGAATTGAGAAGTGTGTTCCAGACATTACGCCCATGAGGAGGGTCCTTATATCCCTGCATTTCACAGGCTGTATTTCCTCATATGTTAAAAGATTTCCTTCAAAAAAGGGGGTTTCATAATCCAGGAAGTATATGAAATGATATTAAAGTTAATAATGTTTCGTTCATGAGTCTTTTCACAGGTTAAGGGGAAAGTAGAAGCTGTTGTGCTTCCTAAGTTTCTTTGGTTACAAAAGCTCATTTTCCACAGAACGTACTCATGTCTTACTCATTTCTAGCAATGAGGAGAACACTATTTGGAAAATGCTCCTCTTCACTCCACAGCATCTCGTCCCACAACTGAAATTGCTCTCGCCATCTTCAAACTGTAGCTCAGTCACTTCTGGGACCAAAGGTGGCTTAACAGCAGTTTCGTCATCACCATGGCGGGTGCCAACTCAGACCTGATCTGGGTACTGGGAGTGCACTCAGTCCTTGCTGCCAAAGAGTGGGGGGCGGGGGGCACTGGCTGAGCCATCTACGAGATGAAACTTGTTGGTCTGGTGCACCACTGGTGAGCCATCCAAGCTAACCAGCCTTTACAAAATGTTGCATTTGTAATCATGAATAAAGATAGAGCTATTCATACAAGGGTCATGTAATCCATCCTTTAGCTTATAGGAAGGGCCGTGTCTTAACTGTCTCAGAAAAACAGCTTCCTGTGTTCATTAAAATCCCTTGTGGCTGGCCCTGTGCATCTAGCTCTTCTATATCTTTCTGATAATCAGGAGCGGTTTTCTCTGAGGTCTGGTCCACATCTTTCCTTCTTGCATTTATCTGACCAGACCCAGTTGAACTGAAGAGTTAGATTTTACGCACGCTGAAATCAGCAGATCCCGACCCTTGCCCCATCCAGTTCAGCAGGCATTTGTTTTTAACTTATATTCTGCTTCATTTGCCGTCATCTGTCTCTGAACAGTGTGGGGGCAAGACGAAAGACACAAGACTAATGAAAGAGGTTGCCTTAAAAGCCATTTTTAAGGGAAAAATCTACTATACGGTGATAACTTCCAGGATCAGTGGGAAGCTGTATTCTGTGGACTGACATATTTGAATGGGAGGCAGAAAGAAAATTAGATAACTTTGAAAGAAGAGATAGAATGCCCTAGAAGTCCACAGAAAGCATGAGAACAATAAGTCAAAATAACGTTTGCAGAGTTGAGTAGCGAGAGGGAGAAAAAGGTAAATCACAGGGACAAAGAAGCACTTTGCCATAGAAATTCTGAACTCAGATCTTAATTTTACTAATTTAGCCTGTGAATCTTAGGCACTACATTTGACTTTGATGGCCCTGTTACTCCAGTGAACTGAAAATAAAATATCTTTTAACTGTTTCAAATGGGTATTAAAGTTGGTGTAAGAGGGGCTGGTGTGAGGAAGAGGGGGGGGAATGCAATTCCAGGAGACTGTTTAGAAAGATTTGGAGTTGATACTATGGGGAGAGGGAGTCAAGGTGAAGTTTAGTTGAGAGGCTCAAGTGTTAGAGGACAAGAGTTTTCAAAACGTTCCCAAACTGTTCTTAGGTCCTAATAAGACATCATTCTAAGAGTTGCTGTATTGGCTAAACCATGTGGTATAATCCTCCCTCAGTCCCCCACCATCCAAGGGCCTTGCTTCTCACAGTATAAAAATCCAGAACACGAATTTCCAAGCACTTTCCACTTCACTGTGTTAGCATTAGAGAGAGAGGAGGGGATCCCTCTTTAGTTGTATTTCTTGTTCTGCCCAGAGCCTTGCTGGAACCAAGCCTGAGCCAGCTCTGTGCTACTAGACTCCGATAGAAGAAAGCAAGCCAGAGCTGAGGGTCACGGGCTGAGCAGGATGTGGCTGACACCAATGTCTCCAAGCAGCCCTGCCAAGGCTTTTGCCAGTATCCAGGGAATAGACTGATGGGCATAGCTTGCCTCTGACTTTCTGACAATTTGTCCAATTTAGACTGCAAGAGCTTGGAACTGACATCACCAAACACTATAAAACCTGTAATTGTTTGCATGATCTTGGAGAAGTACTTGACCTCTCTGGATTTAGTTATCTCAGCTGTTAAGTGACGGTGTTGGACAATTCCTACTCAGGATATTGTGCGAGGCTCATGCGGTGTCCTTCACTCTGTATATGGCGGAATATGAGTTAACCCATGTAATACCAAGTCGGGAGTGAAGCAGGCAGTGCTAATTGTTTTGCCCTGTGCTTGTTCTATTGCCATATATATGAAGCTTCAGGAAGGGAGGCCTCCTTCTGGCAGATGGTTTTGGTAAAATATTAAGGAACCATTTTTCTTTCTTTCAGACCAATGATGCCTTAGGAGCCACGTGGAACTGGCTGTACTTCATCCCCCTCATCATCATTGGATCCTTCTTTGTTCTCAACCTAGTTCTGGGAGTGCTGTCCGGGTAAGCCAGACATTCCTCTCTCCTCTTCACTTCTTTCCCACTGTAAACGAATGCTCCTGACTACCGCCCAGTTCATTCACTGAACATTCATCTAGAAGACGTCTACTGGGCAGCCCCCATCTGCCAAGCTGCTATTCTAGGTTCTGCGGACACAGTAGTGAACACTCTTTTAATCATGTTTATCCTTCTTAGGAGTTAAAAAATATTTAAACCAGGTATGATATTGAACATGGTATCTAATGGGAGCTCACTTATCCATCCATCCTTTCATTCAGTCATCCAACAGCCTTAGACCTTCTTTGTCAAACACAGCCCTGGTTGTGAGGGATAGAAAGTTGAGTCAGATGCAATCTTTACCTTCAAAGATTATTATTCTGTCATGTATTGAACATCAAATCCCATATTTGTAGCTTGGATTACTGTACCTCAGCAAGTACTCAATGTTCGGTGCATGGTGAGCGTTGCCAAGAGCACACAAAGTCTCAGGCATGATTCCTATCCTTAAGAAAACTATACTTTGTGGGACACCGGGGTGGCTCAGTAGGTTCAGTGTCTAAATCTTGATTTCAGCTGGGGTCATGATCATAGGGTCATGAGATTGAGCCCTGCATCAGGCTCTGTACTCAGTATGGAGTCTCCTTGGGATTCTTTCTCTTTCATTCTCTCTGCCCCCTTCCCCACCCAGCTCTCTCTCTCTCTCCCATTCTCTCAAATAAGTAAATAAAATCTTTTAAAAAATTGTATTTTTTAGATAGGACAACACACTTGAAACAGGGAATGGGAGTTATTTTACTTACTAATATAAATTATGGATCATTTGTTTGGTGGAAGGAACAAATCTAGTCTGAAGTTATCAGGAATGGCTTCATAAAGGGCTGGGGTTTTGCTTGGATGTACAAGATGTAATAGGAAAAAAATGGAATATATGTGAATGATATTCCAGGAAGAGCACCACAACATGAGCAAAATTGAAGAAATGGGACTCATCTTACAGTGGGAAAAGATTAATACAACCGAACTTATCTAAAGCTGAAACTACTTTGGGAAATGAAAAGTATAAAATAGGGCTATAATGGGTTGATTTTAGAAGGTCTTCTTACATTTTTCTAAGCAAAACTGGACTTAATTTCTTCTCTGAGTGGCCTAAGTTCTTCATGTGGAAATTGGATGGTGGTATTTCTGTTCTAACATAGCACACTGAACTAGGTTTGTCATGTCTTGTAACTACTAACACAGGGAAAAAATTTTTAAGAAGGGCATAGTGCTAGGACAGGAGAGGAAATGACAAAGATGAGAGATATCAACAGAAGTTTTGAAGGCAGAGAATAAGTGGTAACTGATCTAGTGGTGGGAAAGCTGAGGTTTAATTGCCTTTGGTGAGGAATGTCAATAAAAAGCCAAAATGATTATCCTTTAGAACCTTCCCCAGTCCTGGAGAGGCTTGGGAATTTAAGGCTCCAGGTATGTCTAAGAGATGAAGTATTGATGACTCTAAAAACAAGAGGATTGGTCAAAAGTCCTCTTAAGGAACACTTACATGCCCTCTGACCAACACCCTAGATCTCTACCCCGAAACACTTCTGACACATATCTGCCCCACTCAGCCCCCCACCCCAGCCAAAGTCAAAAGACTTCATGTCGCTGTGGAGGCTGAATCAGAAATTTGCAGTGGTCACACCAGGCCCTTCTGAGGGTAGAGGTGGTATGTCGTAGTGAAGTCCACAAACTGAATGTCATGCTTCCAGCCCACATCTGCTGTGACTCACAGAAGTGGATAAGTCTGGTAAGGGTTGGTAGGATTCCTCTGTGAGGTAACTGTCCATCTTGAGAATCTAAGTATGCTGATATCTGAGGATGACCAGAGAAATGGCTCCCATCCATCACCCTCAGTGAGGCTCCTATTAGTTTCCAATGGCTACTGCAATAAATTAACACAACTAGGTTATTAATTAATTAATTAATTAATTCTCTCATAAAATCTGGCAGGGCATTATTCCCTGAGAGGGCTCAAGGGGAGACTATATTTCCTTCCTCTTTTAATCATTGATGACTCCAAGTATTCCTTGGCTTGTGGCTGCTTTACCCTGGTCTCTTCGTCTGTGGTCACATGGCCTCCTTCTCTTTTGTCTAAAATCTCCTTGGGCCTCTTTCTTTCTTTTTTAAATTAAGATATAATGAATTATTTGTTTCAGGGGTACAGGTCTGTGAATCATCAGTCTTACACAATTCACAGCATTCACCATAGCACATACCCTCCTCAGTGTCCATAATTCTGGACCTCTTTCTTATGAGGATACTTGTCACTGGATTTAGGGTCACTTGCATATTCCAGGATGACCTCTTCATCTCCAGACCCTTAACTTAATTGTATCAGCAAGGACTCTTTTTCCATATAAGGTAACATTCATAGGATCCAGGAATTAGGATGTGGAGAAATATATATATTGGGGGGTGGAGCAGGGGCATTCAACCCACTACACTCATCATTCTAGAAGCTCCAGCCACACAGACAAGTTTCCAATAAGCCTTTTGAACCTTGCTCTTAAATGTTAATTCCCAGCCAGGAATCATTGGTATTTGAAGAAAATGTCCAAAACAAAAGACAAAAAATAATACATAGAAAAAAGGAATTATATGGACTATCAGTAATGCAAGGAGCAAAAGACTTAAAAAGCATAATTGATATCAGCAGAGATAAAAGAGAAATAATTTTATTCACAAAATAGCATTGCTACTTTAAAAAATTCATTTAGCCATTAAGAAGAGCCCTCGGGAATTAATATAAAATAAATAATGTAAAATTTACACTAATGTAACATGAATTAATATAAAAATGTAAACATGTCATGAAAATAATGAGGTAGTAAATGGTTGGAATATGAAATTAAATCACCTAGAAAGTAGAATAAAAATAAAAGTCAAAGGGTTTGTCCAACATTCAACTATTAAGAGTTCCATAAAGAGAACAAGGACATGGAGAGGGAGAAATTTACAATGAAAAATACTAAAAATGTTTCCAGAGTCAGTAAACACACATTGTCAGAGTAAAAGTCTGTTGAAACGTGTGCAAGGATATCCTTTCCAGCATTGGTTTTTGGTGATGGGGAGTTGAAGAACCTGGGCATCCATAATTGGGAGGGTAGATACGTAAGCTGTTGGATGCATACCATGACACATTAGGCGGCAATTAGAACAACAAATACCATATACACATGGTAACATAGACTATTTTAAAAGCACAGAGTTTAGTGAACACAAGAAGAAATAGCATGTTATGATATCCACATGAATAAATACATGCACATGCCATATATAGTTTGTGAGGATGCATTAAAATAAAAAGTATACATTGAATAGAAGTTTCTCTTGCTATCTACAAGTAAAACATTCTTTGTTTTTTATGGATATATAACTAACATACAATGTTAAATTAGTTTCAGATGTTCAGCCTGTTGATTTTACAATTCTGTACATTACCCAGGGCTTACCATGATAAGTGTAGTCACCATCTGTCACCATATAACATTACAATATTATCGATTATATTCCCTAAACTGTACCATTTGGCTTCATGGCTTATTTTATAACTAGAAGGTTGTAACTCAATCCTTTTATCTATTTTGCCTATCCCCCCACTCACCTCCCCTCTCTGACAACCACCAGTTCTCCGTATTTAAGAATCTGGTTTTTGTTTGTTTGTTCATATGTACATCATATGGTATTTGTCTTTGTTTGACTTATTTCACTTAACATAGTACCATCTAGGTCCGTCTGTGTTGTCACAAATGATAAGACTTCATTCTTTTTTATGACCTAGTAATATTCTGTTGCCTATGTATACCACTTCTTCTTTATCCATTCCTCTATGGATGGACACTTGAGTTGCTTCCATATCTTGGCTATTGTAAAGGGTGCTGCAGTAAGCATAGAGGTGCTTATACCTTTTGAAATTAGCATTTTTGCTTTCTTTGGATAAATACCTAGTAGTGTAATTATTGGAGCATATAGTATTTCTATTTTTAAATTTTTGAGGAACCACCATACTGTTTTCCACAGTAGTCGTACCAACTTACATTCCTACCAACAGCATTTGAGGGTTCCCTTTCTCCACGTCCTTGCCAACACATTTCTTATCATTTTGCTACTTCTGATATGATATGTGTGATATAATATTTCATTGTAGTTTTGATTTTCATTTTCTTGATTAGTGAAGAGCATCTTTTCATGGGTCTGTTGGCCATCTGTGCATTGTTTTTGGACAAATATCTATTCAGGTCCTCTGTCCATTTTTTAGTATGACTTCTTTGGGTTTTGGGTTTTTTTTTTCGGTGTTGAATTGAAAATAGAGCATTCTTACGAAACCTTTCATAAACCACTATGACATAAAGCAAAAGAGCAGTTAACACATCATAAAGGCAAAAATGCTCTTTGGGTTTTTTTCAGTTATTGAAAATAGGTACTAATGTGGGTTTTTCATGAAAGCAAAGTGGTGTAAAGTGAAATTTCAGATGTCGGGGAAAACCTATATATTGTAACGGTAATTTTTATGGCAGAGATGGGAGGCAGGTATAGAGATAAAGGGAACAAGTGAATTTAATCAATGAAAATGCCCACTGAGCATTTGACATAACTGATGAAAAGACCACACCGAGATAGACACCATAAAATTTCAGAGCATGCTTCTGGTTATTGGGAAGGCAATGTATTTTGCCAATTTAAAATCAGGAATTAGGGTGGTTTGGGGCTTCTCACTGATACTGAAAGTTAGAAATGAACAGAGAAGTTCCTAAAACTTTTTGAAGGAAAAAATTTCCAGGGTGGAATTCTTTACTCAGCCCAAATAGCAATAATTTGTGAGCATGGAATAGCAGTATTTTGGGACACTCTTTCTGAAGAAGTTACTAGAGTATGTGAATCACTAATTAATTCCTAAAAATAAGGAATTAATTGAAGAATGAGAAGGACATGATATTCATGCAGACAAGGGATTCAGTAGAGGAGAGAAACAAAGGGGATTCCAGGATGATGATGAGAGGAAGTCTACCCTGACAGCTACCAGCATGCCTAGAGAACAGCAAGTTCAGGTTTGAATAGGTGACAGATCTAAGAGTAATATCTTTATGGAAAGAATGAAACATGTATATTCCCTGACGTATATTGTATTCAGAAAAGTTTAATGGTTTTGTGAAGATTATACATATTCATATTTATAAAATATATACAAATGTATGTTTTCATTATACATAAATATTATATATTCATATATGTATTTGTATGCACATATCTCCATCTAAGCAATTCCACCAAATAAAAAAGGGTTACCACTAAAAGAATATAAGCATAGTAAGTTTTCTCTGCAGCTGGTAACTGGATTTTCATTGTTAACACTGGATTGTGAGATGGCCCCTTATGGTGCTATAATTGTCTTGAGAGAAAGAAGGAAGGTAAGTATGGGGAGGGGAAGGGAATGTCAGAGACTAAAATTTTGGGTTCCACAGTAAGAGTCTTTAAGCAGTATCTAAAATTGAAAGATTAAAAAATAGCAGTTGTGTAAGTATATTATTCAGAAAATTGGAAATGAATACCAGAAAAAAAATACAGGTAGAAATAACAAGTGGTGGTTTCTGGGGAATGAGATTCAGGAGTGGGGAGAGGAGTGAGGCAGTGGACAGCTCTCTCTTCATGATAAGTCTTTTTAAAAATATTTGGCTTTAAGACTCAATGTGCATCACTTAAAGAAAAATAGAAATATGGGGCACCTGGGTGGCTCAGTCATTAAGCACCTGCCTTTGGCTCAGGTCATGATCCCAGAATCCCAGGATCAAGCCCCGCATCGGGCTCCCTGCTTGGTGGGAAGCCTACTTCTCCCTCTCTCACTCCCTTTGCTTGTGTTCTTTCTCTAGCTGTGTTTCTCTCTGTCAGATAAATAAATAAAATCTTTACAAAAGAAAGAAAGAAAGAAAAATAGAAATACAATTTTAAAGTAAAAATGCTGTACTTACATAAAAGTGTAGGATGAAAGGAGTATATAAGACCATTCATCTAGCATCAGTGGGGGAAGGCTTGGTGTGGAGAGAGACCAGATTCCCTAGGATTAAGGAGAAAACAACCATACTAGTCCAAGAATATGGTACTAAGAGCCTGTGGTGACTTGTGAAAAGCAAGGGGACATGTGAGGTTAATACTATGTATCTTGAGTGTGAAGTTCTAAGACATACTGGGACTTCTTAAATATGTACTCATTCAGTGAGTATTGACTGGCACCCTTTATGTGCAAAACTGCTCCAGGTACTTTGCTCTGTATAGCCCATACCTACAACTCAATGCCCTCTCTCAATGCCTACTTCCTCAAGAGAACTGACCACCAACTTCATTCTTCATGTATTTCTACAGAGGGAATATCTCTTATGTAATCTTCCTTGACCTTCTTTATCCTTACTTGCTTCCAAAGTACCCTTACTTGCTGACTATTGGAAGAGGAGAAAAGTAGATGTCGTGCTAACAAATTATTAGTGTTCCAGATAAGGCTTCAAAGTGGGCTCAAGATATATTTTGACAGAGCTGGACATAGGGCAGGGCCCTGCCCTCCGGGACAATTCTTACATCTAACTGCATCCACTCTGATGGACCAGCTCTGGTTTGGAGTTACAGCTTTTAGTTCTGCATCTTTCTCCAGGTGGGAAAGAGTGGCACATTGGGGGAAGTGAGGTCTTTGGCGTGTCACAGTCATGAGTGAGACCCTTATCTTGCCACTTTCCAGCAGGGTACATCTGGACCAGTCACCCTGAGCTCATTTCCTCCTCTGTGAAATGTGTCTCATAGGCAGAGGCCTAGCTTGGGGTCTGGCACGGAGCAGACACAAGCCCTTATACCTTTGATAATACTGACGTTCATTTTCTCCACCTGTTAGTCTAGGTGGCTGTCATTGGAGTAGCAGCCTGTGATGTCTGACCTGAATTAGCTGTGAGGCCATCAGCCCCTCTCTGATGGGAGACAGCCTCTTCAGGTTGGGAGATGAAACAGACCTGGAATGGCATATGTCTCCTTAGCACTTCTGGAGAAGCCTAACAAGTGACAACAGCAGCTGGGAACAGCTGGTGTGAATAAATTCTGAGATTTAAAGGAGTGTTAACAATAGGAGCCTTACAGGCTAGGACTGAAATATTTCTGTCCCGGTTTCCTTCTCACATCCTGATGCTCAACACATGATGGGGTTTTACTGGTGTCTGTGGCGGGTTCAGCCTCTGGTTCTGTGTATAATGGGGCTGAGGATGCTCCTTGCTGCTTGGTCTGTTTGTCACGTGCCTCTGGAGGGGATGTCGCCTTTCTCTTTGGAATAAGTGTTTGGTTGTTTGGTTGGGATTTGCACCTGAGAGCCAGAGAAAAGCTTGGGAGGTTTTATTTCCAGGAGGCATGGTCCCCATGCCCTATAGGCAGTTCGAGTGTTATGTGCCCAAGGCTCTCCTGAAGGAGGAGTCCCGGTGTCGGCAAGTGACGAGTCTCGGTGAGCCGGGGCAGGTGGCCAGTACCCGTCCTCATGGCCCACTGCGTATTCAGTGTGGAAATGGCTGGGGCACCCATCTCAGGGGCAGAGGATATGGAGAACGGAGGGCTGTCAGCTTTGGTGTATTTAAAGAGGAAGTAGGGAGAGAGCATTGCAGCATTTTTACTAGTCTCAGAGGAAATGGGATTTGATGAAAACCATTAGCTTAGGCTTGAAGAGAAGCAGAGCTTCTTGTCGCCATGGAAACAAACCAGGGCTGCATAAGCACTGGGCTGCAGGGCAGAAGGCTCACACAGACAATGACCCTGAGCTAGTCTGTTGTCTCTGTCCTCTGCTCCCAGGGCTTCTAGAGAAAGGGGATGATGGGCTTGGGGGAGTAGTTGTGTTGTCTCCAAACTGGGACAGTGGCAGCCAGGCCAGACACTGTTTAGAAATGCACATGGGGAGCAATTGGAAACCTCACGTATATAAAGCATGCCATAGTTTTCAGAGCTCCTTTGTTTCCATTTTCAATAGCACTCAGTGTAGCACAACTAGAGAAAGGCTGTCAGTGGTTACCCTAGAATATCACCGTGTCCATACAGACTTTGATGCAAGGTCTAATCTGTACATGCATGGACACACACACTTACTCACACATACTGGTCTTCATATAAACAACATGACCTGGTACATACAAGGTAGAAAATGCCAAGACCCACTGTCAGGTCCTCTTGCCCTACAGACTTGTAGGGAGGGGTGAGCATTCCATATTAGAGGAGGATTTCTTCTGGTTTCATCTCTTATGTGAATGGAGTGGCTCCCATAACAAGCAAAGTGACAATTTTCTCCCTGTCTGGCTTGACACCAAACTCATTGCTGAGTGGGCTTGACGATTTAGTACAATTCCATAAATGTTTATTGAATATTTGCTATGCACTAGACACTTCATCAGACTGAGATTACAAAGATAAATAAAATAAGGATTATAGATATATTAAGGAAATAACTCAAAATACATGTCATGGAATCTAAGTTCAAGGAGATCCAGAATTTTAGCTCTATCAAAAGCTATTTATATAATATTCATATATATCATATATATTTTTGAGATTTATATATATCACATATTTCGAGTGCCTGCCATCTTGTAAGGCATTGTTAAAGAAACAAAAGTGAATAGGACCTAGGTCCTGTCCACAAGGAAGACACCAACAAATCTACGTTCCGTATTAAACTTTGCACCTCCTGAATCATCTGTTCTTGCTTCTCTTTGGATATTAGAAGTTGGCACCTGAGTATTTCCCAGACCTGACTTATGTATAGGTGAACTGCAATAATTTTCCTGCCAGATTCTGACCCTGGAATCAACCATAGAAATTCATTTATTCATTCATCCAGTGTTACTGAGTTCTTGATGTATGTCACATGCTACTAGGAAGCAAGGGTATCAGACAAGGACAGAGAGCTCACAGAGCTCGTAGTCTAGGTGTTGAGAGAGCACAGGTTGAGCTTTTAACTTAGGTCAGTCAAGGCCAAGTGAAGAAGCTGCCATTGATGTATACTTTGAAAGAATGAATAATGTTTGGCTAAAAGAAAAAGGGAGGACATCCCAGCAGGTTGGTAGTCAAGAAGATCCAGAAGGCCTTTCTGAGTGACTTGAGTGAATTTACGTCAGAGAAAGTAGAGAAAATGAAACTAGAGGCAAAGGCAGAGGCTTGTCACGAAGGGCTCATCAGATGGCTAACTTGATGAGTTGAAACCTGATTCCAGAAGCTTGTGGGAGGTTCTCAAGTTTTAAGCAGGGAAGATGACCAGTTTGCAATTGAAGATAATCATCCTTCAGGAAATAGAGAAATGAGCCTGGAGGCAGGGAGATACTTCCGTAGCAAAGCAGAGAAGCAGCAGCGCCCGAGCGGGTACGGTGGCGTGGCAGTGGACAGGATGCACCAGACCCACGAGGTGTTGGTTACACAGGACGTGCATGACTTGGTGACTGTGTGGGTGTGTCTGAGGGTGGGCTAGGGGTAGAAATAAGAGAGAAATCTCTTGGACTGCTTCTAAATTTCTGAATTGAGCCACCACATGGCTGGTGGAGAACACTGGACAAAGAGATTTTGAGGGACAGAGAGGTGGTTCTGGATTTGTTGAATCTGAGAAAACATAACACACTTTACACCTGTTGGCTAATTTGTAGCAGTACCGTAGGGTTTGTTTTGGCTTGGGTTTTTTTCTTTTTTAAGGCTATAATTTATTGAGATTATGCTACTCATTGAAGATTGTGCCAATGTCGTGAGACATGTTGTTTCATTTAATCCTCATGATGACCCTATCAGGTATTACTATCTTCTGACAGCAAGGTTTGGTAATTTGCCTAAACCCACAAAGCTGTTAAGCAGCAGGTTCAGAATTTGGGATGATGTCTGCCCGTCTCAAACACCAATTCTGTTAAACACATCCTGCATATAGTAAATGTCCTTTTTGGAAGGAAGTTATCCAACATTCAGCATAGCAAATCTTGATAGACGTGGAGGGACCCTTGGTTGCTGGCAAGACATATAGAACTTTCCAGTCCTTCAGACTGGAGATTTCATGTTCAACATCAGCAATGACCAGAGTAGTATTTGTAGTCCCTCCATGACTAGGACAGCACTCTCCTGGATGAGTTGTGTGACCATGGAAGTCACATACAAAGCCATGAGAGCTTGTTGGAAGCATCTGCATTTCCCCAAGACACTGCCTTATATATTAGTTGTCATAACTGTAGAAGGGACTGTAGGTGAAGCTAATACCTGGCCCTTTGTGTTACGGATGAGAAAACCAGACTAGAAAGTGAAGCAACTTACTCAAGTTATAGATAGCTATTTAGTGGCAGATCTTGGGAATCTAGGTTTTCTGGCTCCCTGTCCAGAGTGCTTTTTTTCCTCTGCACAACAGGTATAACTTGGTAGTAAAATATATGGACTGCTACACAGTATATCTGGGTTTTGTTTTGAGTATATATGGGTTTGAATTCCATCTCTAACACTTGTCACCTTTATGACCTTAGGCAAATCACATTTTCATACCTTAATTACCCAATGGCAAGTAAGGATACTAGTCTCTTCATGTAGGATGGTTGGGAAAACTAAATGGAGAGAGTTAATACTTAATTGGTTAAGTAGCACTTAATTAGTAGCACATTTCTTCTCTCCAGAACCTGGTCTACACCTCAGTAGGTGGGAATAGGAAAGAGTCATTCTTCTCACCTACCAAGTCACCCCGCTGAGTCAATTAGCATGAACTAAGATGTTCTGGGATACCGCTGGTAGGGCTGACTGACTATGGCACTCTGCAGGGAGTAGTCAGATCAGTGGACCATGTTCTTGTGCCACATGTGTGGCCATCACCTTAGACTCTCCTCCTCTTACAGTTTCTTCACAATTCCCTGGACTTCCTGCCGTCTGCTCCCGTAGCGTAGAGTAGGCCCCTGTCCCCTTCGTTTTCCTTGTTGAATTCTTGTCCCTACAACCTGTTTAAATTTTGACCTTTTTCATGAGATCTTTCCAGATGCATACCCCACTCCCGTTCTTCAGTTAGGATTAAAATCTTTCTCTCATATACTCTCATAACACTATGTACCTATCCATTATAGAACCTATTACTCATAATAACATGCAATTTTGTTATAGAACTTAATAATACTGAAGATGAGCTAACATTTATTGAAAGCTCATCATCTGCCTGATACTATGCCAAGTACTTTATATATGTTATTTCAATTAATTTTTATAACAGCCTGGTGAGTAAGGTACTGTTGTTAACCCCACTTGATAAATGAGGAAATAGAGGCTGAGAGACTTGGAGTCTTGCCTAAGGCTGCAGTTAGTGAAGGGAGTATATTGGAACTACGAATGTTCCTGTCCCCTCTTAGGTTTTGTTTCTTACGCCAGAGATGGTTTTTTCCGTGTAATTGGATGTCTCCTAACATCTTAGTGCCTTGTTCTTGGGTTTAGTAAATAATTGCTGAATCGAAGGGAAATCTAGTAACACCAGGCTCCTCTTAAAAGATGCCATACTCCTTGTCACCTCTTGGAGAAATGTACTGCAGACACTAAGGAAGATTCTGGTATCTTAAAAATAAGCAGCATAATCACTGGTGCTAAAGATCCAGGTAGAAGCCCAGAGAGGCTGTTTTCTCTGCAGAGCGATGGCCCTTGTCTACATCTTCCAGACAAGTTATTGGCTCAAACTCAACATTTTTTTTCACATGGCTATTGCTACTCATATTTTTTTTTCAGTTGTTATATCCTTTTCCCGCAGTTCTATTGGAGTGTTTATCTTTTTTCATATGAACATAAAATATCTATTTGTATAACGAAGATATTAACCATATTAGCCTTCTTAAGAATCATATGTAGCATTATTTAGGAAGTAATTGCTTTTAAAGGATAAGGTTGTCATCATATTGGGAATTGTGGGCAACTCAGTCTGTTGGAAGCAGAAAAAGACTAAAATGGTTATTCTTTTTAAATGTAGGGCACTTCATTTAGAAAGCATTCCATATGTGTTCATTTGTTTCTCACAATGGTGCTAGGAACTGTATTTTCATTATTTTACAGATAAGGAGAGTAAACATCAAAGCGAATAAGTATTATGCCCTAAGTCATAAATCTGAAAGTGTGGTAAAAGCTAGCAATCCCATTCAGAAAGATCAACATTGAGGGGCAGTGTCGAAGTGTTAATGGAAACGAATAGAGAAATCAGTAAGTAGGACTATCGAGATTAATAATCAGGACAAGGAACTGTTCTACATGGACTCACCCTTTTTATAGAGATATTTGAACATTAGGTACCTTTTTAGTGATGTTCAGACAAGGGCCAAATATAAAAATGCCCCATTACCTTCTGAAGAATTTTTTGCACATGGAATTTTTAAATTCAATTTTTACTTAGTTAATATATAGTGCAATATTGATTTCTGGAGTAGAATTCAGAGATTCATCACTTAATATACAACACCCAGTGCTCATCACAAGTGGAGGGAAAGAGAGCACAAGCAAGGGGAGTATCTGGCAGAGGGAGAAGCAGGCTCCCTGCTGAGTGGGGGGGGAGCCTGATGTGGGACTTGATCCCAGTACCCTGAGATCCTAACCTGAACTGAAGGCAGAGACTTGGCCTACTGAGCCATCCAGGCGTTCCAAGTTGAGTGTCTTATGCCTTGCTTCCTTTCTCTCCTTTTTTTCTTTTCCCCTTCCCTTATGTTCATCTGTTTTCTGTCTTAAATTCCACATATGATAAGACAAAATCAGAGAGGGAGGCAAACCATAAGAGACTCTAAACTATAGGAAACAAACTGAGGGTTGCTGGAGGGGAGGTGGGTGGGGGGATGGGGTAACTGGGTGATGAGCATTAAGGGGGGCATTTGATGTAATGAGCACTGGGTGTTATATGCAACTGATGAATCACTAAACTCTATCTCTGAAACTAATAATACAGTGTTAGTTAATTGGTTAAATATAAATTTTTAAAAAATTCCACACATGAGGGAGATCATGTGGTATTTGCCTTTGACTTATTTTACTTATTTAATACACTCTAATCAGTCAATGGTCATTGGGCTCTCTCCATAGTTTGACAATTGTTGATAATGCAGCTATAAACATTGGGGTTCATGTACCCCTTCAAATCTGTATTTTTGTATCCTTTAGTTAAATACCTAGTACTGTAGTTGCTGGGTCTAAGGTATTCTATTTTTAAATTTTTGTGGAACCTCCAAACTATTCTCCAGAGTGACTGTACCAGTTTGCATTCCCACCAGCAGTACAAGAAGGTTCCCCTTTCTCTGATTCCTCCCCAAAACCTGTTGTTAATTTTAGCCACTCTGACTGGTGTGAGATGGTATCTCATCATGGTTTTGATTTGCATTTTCCTGATGCCAAGTGATGTTGAACATCTTTTCCTGTGTCTTTAAGCCATTTGGATGTCTTCAGAAAAGTGTATGTTCATGTCTTCTGTCCATTTCTTAACTAGATTATTTGTTTTTTGGGGGTGTTGAGTTTGATAAGTTCTTTATATATTTTTACATACTAGCTCTTTATCAGAAATGTCATTTACAAATATATATATTTCCCATTCTACAGGCTGCTTTTTGCTTTTGTTGATTGTTTCCTTCTCTGTGCAGAAGCTTTTTATCTTTTTTTTAAAAAAGATTTTATTTGGTAGAGAATGCACAAGCAGGGGGAGCAGCAGGCAGAGGGAGAGAGGGAAGCAGCCTCCCCACTGAACAAGGAACCTGATATGGGGCTTCATCTCAGTACCCTGGGATTATGACCTGAGCCAAAGGCAGATGCTTAACTGAATGGGTCCCCCAGGTGCCCTAGAAGCTTTTAACTTGATGAAGTCCCAATAGTTCATTTTTGCTTTTGTTTCCATTGCCTCTCCAGCAGCTTATCTGGTGAGAAGTTGCTGTAGCTGAGGTTGAAGAGTTTTCTGCCTGTGTTCTCCTCTAGGATTTTGATAGTTATTTTTGTTTGGCCAAGTTCTTAGGTCTCTGAAACAATCCTGTTATCTCCTCTACCATACCTTAACTAACTTAGTGTAGATTCACCCTCTGATACTTTGATACCTTTATTTATATATGTGTCTGTGTGTACGCACATAAGCACATCCCTACACACCATACGGACACACATTTCTATACATACATTTTTACATGTACATATTTTCACATTTGTGTGATGCTTTGTATTCATGTTCTAACTCTAATGCATGCATGTACCATTGTTCATTTTTTTTTCAAGATTTTATTTATTTATTTGACAGAGAGAGAGAGATCACAGGCAGGCAGAGAGGCAGGCAGAGAGAGGAGGAAGCAGGCTCCCTGCTGAACAGAGAGCCTGATGCGGGCCTCAATCTGAGGACCCTGAGATCTGAAGGCAGAAGCTTTAACCCACTGAGCCACCCAGGCGCCCCACTGTTCAGTTTTTGTCCATGAAGTACTTCAGGACCTGGTAGATGACTATACCATTCTGAATTCACCTTGCACAGAATACACTATATTGCATGCTTGTACACCATATTTAAACCTATTTCAAGAGAGTTTCCATCTAAAAATCCCATTTTCCTTCTGTTTTTCAAAGAACAAGTTAACGTTTACTAAATAAAATAACACAATGTGCAATAATGTCCAAGGACATGGCTTTGTTAACAGGCAGACCTGGATTTAATTTACCTGTCTGCCACCAAGCTCCAAAGTTACCTCTTTGCTTAAGTATCCCTTAGGATATCTCAAATCCAGGAGGCTCTAAACTGAGTTCATTCTCTCATTCGCCCACCCTCCACTCACTGTGTCTTCCCACACTCTCCACCTGTTACCTTTTATCACATTCTTTATCCAAGACAGTAACCTTAGTTAATACTTTTTCACTTATTCTCTGCATCTAATCATTCCTCAAGACCTACTGGTTCCACTCCTGAAAGATTTAATGAACTATATCCAGGATGGTACACTTGTCTCTTTAAAATGCTCTCCTTACTCTAATCCAGCCTACTGTCCATCACCAAAACACTCTTTCTAAACTAGACGTTTAAGTACGTGATTTGTATAACTTAGGTATTTATAATGGTATCCTATTGCCTAAATATGGAATCATTCATGTTGTTACTTGTTCAGTTTTTCAACAGGTTATGTTGAAAACTTCTGTTAAGTGCCAGCCAGTGTTCTTGGTGCTGCTTACGTAGCAGAGAACAAAACAAACAAAAAGTTCTGCACTTATGAAGCTTGAGTTCTAATATGAGCATATCCCAATTGCTGTCTATTTTCATGTAGGTAATTGAAAGGCAAATCCTGTTCTTGAAAAGGAATATTTCAAATTACAGAGATCCTTCTTTCCTCTACTTTAGTCTTTAACTTTAAGGTAATATTAATAACCACAAATAAGATTTTCACTTTACTAAACTGAAATTTATTTGAACACTTATGTATATAAGAATAACCAGGACACTTCTTAGAACAATGAGGAACAGGGGCTTTACCCACAAGTAGTAAATTCTATTCTAAAACTATCATAATTGAAACAATGTGGTATGATGCAGGAATAGGAGGATCAAAGGGAGATTCAAACATATAGATGAATTTATGACAGTATATATGTGTCATTTCAAATTAGTAAAAATGAGTTATTCAAATGGTACCTGAAAAGAGAGAAATTGAGTTAGAGCCCTAGTTCTTATACCTTACACCATAATAAATTGCAGGTGGAGCTATTATTAACAATGTTTATTTTTAATTAAATCATAAAAGTGTTCAGAGACATTATGCACAATTTAAAATTATTCAAGGGGGAAGGTTTTTTAAGTGGGATGCAAATGAATAAGCCATTAAAGAAACAATGAATACATTTGAGTTTGTAAAAATAAACAAAACACTGCCATAATTCATTAATAAAAATTGAAAGACAAAACTTGAGTTAGTTTTGAATTTTAGATGGAGTCTGTAGAGGGTTAGGGAAGATGTTTATTATTATTATTTTTTTAAGGTGATTGACTAGTAATAAGACCGTAAAAAAGATCTATCTGGTTGTGAACAGAAAATGAGGTTATCAAGTACTGGTGACTCAAAAGTAAAGAGAAAACAGATGAAGCTTTTAGGTGGTGAAATTGTCAGGATAGGGTCAGTGACTGGCTGAAATGGGTGAGGGAGGATGGCGGAGGATATCCCCAGATTCAGCCATAAATGTCTTGGAGAAATTTAATCCTGTTTATTGAGATGAATAATAAAGGAAAGAAAAAGAAAAGCTCTTGTTCTGGAAGGTATCAAACAGAATTTGAGGTCCATGAGGGCCAGGCCAGTACACAGGATTAGCCAGTATCTATGTTTTAAGAACAGAGAGAGAAATGATGTGAGGTTGCTATCAGGACACAATAGAAAAAAATGGTAAAAATAGATAAGGTCATCTAAAGACATACAGAAAAGAAAAAAAAGACAGCCAGAGATAGAGATTTATCCAAACATTAACCACTAAAGAGTTAGAATATCAAGATGGGTCAAGAGGAGATCATGAAAGCACCAGGTCATAGAAGACAAATTAAGTGGAGGGTTTCAGAAAGGAATGAGAAAACCTCAAAAGCTCTCCCTTCATAACCACACCAGGGTCCCTTACCCACTCCCTGCTACCCCTAGTGACCACTAATCTGTTCTCCATCTCTCTAATTTTGTCATTTTAAGAATGTTATATAGGGCGCCTGGGTGGCTTAGTGGGTTAAAGCCTCTGCCTTCAACTCAGGTCATGATCTCAGAGTCCTGGGATCAAAGCCCGCATCAGGTTCTCTGCTTCGCAGGGAGTCTGCTTCCTCCTCTCTCTCTGCCTGCCTCTCTGCCTACTTGTGATCTCGATCTCTCTGTCAAATAAATAAGTAAAATCTAAAAAAAAAAGAATGCTATTTAAATAGAATTATGCAGTATGTAACCTCTTGAAATGGACAGTATTTTTTTCACTCAGCATTCTTTCCTTGAAATCTACCCAGATCTTTCCATGTAACAGTAGTTCATTCCTTTTTAATTCTGAATAGTATTCCATGTCATGGATATACCACAGTTGGTCTAACCATGCACCCTTTGGAGAACATTTGGGTTGTTTTCAGTTCTGAGATATTATTGATAATGTTTCCACAAAGGTTTCTACATAGATTTTTGTGTGGACTGGTTTTCTGTGGGATAAAGGCTGAAGAGTACAATTGCTGGGTCACATGGGAAGTGCATGGTTAGTCTTATAAGAAACCTTCAATCTTCTTGAGTGGCTGTATACCATTTTGTATTATTCCTGCTAGCAATATATGAGAGTTCTATTTTTCTGTGTCCTCAGGGGCTGGATAAAAATAATTGCATAATACACAATAAACTTTAATCAGTTTCACAACATTGTGTTGAAATTTTAAGACAATAAAAGTAATGCTGGCCAATGATTATTAAATAGGTGACTTTTAAATTTTTTCTTATTTTATTTTTATAGATTTTATTGATTTATTTGAGAGAGAGCAAGTGAGAGAGAGCATGAGCGGGGAGCAGGTTGCAGAGGGAGAGAGGCAGAGAGAGGAAGAAGCAGACTCCCTGCTGATCAGGGAGCCCGATGTGGGGCTTGATCCCAGGACCCTGGGATCATGACCTGAGCCAGAGGCAGACACTTAACTGACTGAGCCACCCAGGAATCCCTAAATAATTTAGGTGACTTTTTTTTTGGTAAGATTTTTATTTTTTGTTTATTTGAGACAGAGAAAGAGAGAGAATGAGCATGAGCAAGAGGTATTGGCAAACTGAGAGAGAGAGACAAGCTCCCCACTGAACAGACTTGATCCAAAGACCCAAGATCATACCTGAGCCAAAGGCAGACACTTAACCAACTGAGCCACCCAGGTGCCCCAAAACAGGTGACATTTTTTAATATTATGGACCGGTAAATCCTTAGAAAAAGAGAATAAACAAAAACAGAAAGCCAACCTTCATTGTGTAGAACAGGTGAATAACTTTTAATTTTATTTATTTATTTATTTATTTATTTATTTGTTTGTTTGTTTGTTTATTTATTCATTTATTTATTTATTTTAAGATTTTATTTATTTGACAGAGAGAAACACAGCCAGAGAGGAAACACAAGCAGGGGGAGTGAGAGAGGGAGAAGCAGGGAGCCCGATGTGGGACTCGATCCCGGGTCTCCGGGATCATGACCTGAGCCGAAGGCAGTCGCTCAATCAACTGAGCCACCCAGGCGCCCCTTAATTTAAAAATTTAAAGGGTTTAAAGCGAACAGAGTAATCACACACACAGTTTCAACTGCTAGCTTCCTCATCATCAGTTTATTAAAGAGTCCAAATTAATGTTTCTTATCTTGCATGACATCTCAAAGCTTAGTGCAACCTACTTTTCCATCCTCGATCCTACCTTCCTTTCCTTTAGCCCTGCCACACACATGCTGCTCCTGGGTTTCCCAGGTCCATATCCCTCCGTTTCTTTGTTCGCTTTGCCTAGAAATAACCAACCCCTACAATCCTCCTCTGCTCTCTTGCTTTATTTGACTGGGGACTCATCTTGTAAGGTCACATCTCCCTTACATTTCCTCATCTGTGTTTCCACTGCACTGTGTGTGATCCTCTATTACAGCACTTGTCTTCAAGTTATTTGTGGATGTCCCTTTCCTAAAATTATGAAGGCAGGTAGCATGGTGAGTTCATCTTCCTTTCCCCAGCACTTAGCAAGCATAATTAGTAGGCACACAGTAAGCTCCCGGTAGATGCCCTCTGGCAAACAAATCCAAGGCCATCTTCCTGTTTGTGCAATGTCTGTGTTAGAAGTTTTCCCGAGATCTTGGGCATTGTTTTCAGTGGGTATAATTCCCCTGAAACCCAGGTTTAATACTAGTTGTAGGGCTGAGCACAGATTAGTGTAATAGAACTCCATTATTTTCCTGGTATCAAGGGACAACTCTGAGAGCTGTGTAGACCTTCTCCATTACAGGGAGAAAGAGGGAACATTTGTCATTATCAGTATGGTGGACATGACCCTGTGTAATCAAAACGTTGCTGTTTGAGAGGCTTTTAAACGGCTTTCTTTGCTATCGTAATTTATCCCACATGCTCATTTTGTGCCAAAACCTTATGCTTTTCAAGATTAGAAAAGACTTTTATGCTTGAACCTATGTCTCTTTTTCTGGTCTGTGGAATCTCCTAGTAATTGCTTTCACCACATGGAAATTTGTAATAGTGTTAGAACCTCACTTCATTCTGAGCTTAGAGCCCATAGTCAAGCCCCTATAATTAGACATGTTTTCTGTGCACTTGGAGACATGTGCACACTGAGGTGGCTGAAATAATACCTCCCAATTTCCCCAGTTGATAATCACAGTCTTTACAGCTTGGTTATATACTGGGTGCTTGGCATTTCTAGCTGTTAAGTTCAGACTCAGTTAGAGTTGCAGTTGAATTAAAAGTTCTTTATTTTCCCCTTGGTGTCAAGTGCCTCAGTACATTCTCAGCACTTAATTATCATTGCATTCTAAAATATTCCTCATTTAGCAAAAATATTGAAATTACTTTTTCCCCTTGAAGAAGCAAACTCTGATATGCGGGCAAACACTGAGATGCTGTATTCCACAGAGAACCTAGGAAATGAACAACAACTTAGGGCACTTGGAAGATAAGAGGTACCCCCAAACCAGGTAAAGGGTCCATGTCATAGTTACCCATATTAAACTAAACTTGATAACTGATCTGTTTAACCAGATGATACGTCCATAAGCTGAAGCTTACAAAGTTACTAGAGCAGAGGAGACCCCCTAACCTTCACTAGAGTTGACTGAAATGGCAGCAAAGCAGGATGTGGTCTTCCTCCCCTCCTCCCACAGCCTTCTGCGCTGTCCACGGGGAGCATGTCCTCTCTCACCTCCTCTACATTTTCATGTTAGACTCTTCCCTTAGATCAAGGTACCCAATGATCCAATATAACACGAGGGAAGGATGACATTATTTGCAGACATCAGTACCTCAGCCAGCAGGTATCTGAGACCAAGAACTGAAGGAAGAAGACCCAAGATAATCGAAGGAGAGGTAGATAAGGAGACAAAACATCTACTTGCTCACTTATGAAAATACTTCTCCAGCAGCCATTTATAAAGCACCTGTGTGCTGGATACTCTGGGTTTGATAGTGAACAAGATGAGGTCCGTCTCCCCTGGGGCTTCATATTCTAATGGGGAAGAGAAAACAAGTAAACATAGAAATAATGTGATGTTAATGGTAAATGTCATGAAGAAAATGAACAGTCTTTGAATAGCAGGTCTAACTCCTTCTTAGAATATTAAAAAAAAAAAAGAAACAAGTCAGACCTGAGAGATTAGCTACCATTCCTGACAGTCTGCATGGGTCTGACCTCTATGTCAAATGTGTGGATACACTTTTTTCAACTTACAACTGCTTCCTCGCTGCTCCCCATAGGAGAAATGCTGCATGCTTTTCTCCAGGGGACAGTGTCAGTTATTCTGAAAATGTCCTTTCCCAACCAACTGTGCTACAAAAAATAACCAAACAACAGTATCTTGAATGCATTAATTAACCTGTGTATGGCACCTCCTGTCCTTTGCTCAGCGGTGTTCCAAAGGATGTCTCTGTGTTAAAAGATGCCCCAGCGGATAAAGCAACTTAAATAATCTTCCCACAGATAAGGAGCTGGAATCCAGGACGATGCTGTTATTCATATCCCCACCTTCTGCGTTCCTTGTGCACCCACCCATGAATAGAAAAAAAAAATCCAAAATGGTCTTGGGGAACCTCAAGGCCAAGTTGTGTCCCAGATCGGGTACCCCCACAGAGGGGAGGTGTGTTATTCATTCAGTCACTCATTTCCGGCCTCTTTCCTCAGCACTATCCTCAGAAGTAGTAGCAAATAATGATCTCTCAATTGGGCTGTGCTGGTCATTTTCACAGATAAATTAAGCCCACGTTATCTCTTCTCTCTAGGAATTTCTTGTCCATCTAGTCTTTCAACCCTGGTCAAGATTGGCTCCTGGCTAAATTTGAGAAGTGGGTGGCATTTGGACTTGAGGTCGTGCACTCTTTCTCTCCCCTAGTTTAACGTCACTCCTTTCTTTTTCCATCCTTTTGTCAGGAAGGAAAATGATATGATGAGCTCACTAGTGCACAGTTGGTGCTTTGGTCTGGGTTTCCCTAAAAGACGACCCTATGAAAACAGTTGGGTATAGGTGGTCTATTTGGGAGGTGATCCCTGACTGCAAAAGGGAGAAAGTGGGGAAATTTAAACAGAAAGGGGAAAAGCCAAAGAATACATATTAACTACAAGAGTTACTGGTATGGACTGCTGAGACTTCATCTACTGGGAACCTGCTAAGGAACCACGTACCTGAGAATTGCCCTACCAAGGCTTGACAACTGGGGACATATATAATCTCTATTAATACCTGTTCCTCCTTGAGGGATGACACTTGGGGTTGCCCTGCTTGCAAGTTGAGCAAGCTCCCAGAGCACTGGAGAAAATCCCTTAGGCAGAGAAACAGAAAGATGTGGGCACTTGAGGTGGGAGCTGTCAGGCCCGTCTAGGTGCCCAGGATCTGCCCACGACAGCTTTAGGACAACTCAGAGGTGACCTGAGAAGATATGAAGTGGGCATCCAGAGCATACACTCCTTGCTGTCCCTTCAAAGAGGATTTCATTTGTTCAGCATTCGTTGAGCACCTACTATGTACCAGGAATAATTTTCCTATGAGTGCCCAGGTAAATTAGAAAAAGCTGCGTGAGGGGTGCCTGGGTGGCTCCAACTCTTGATCTCAGCCCAAGTCTCAGTCTGAGGTTTGTGAATTTAGGCCCCACATTGGACTCTACACTGGGCACACAGCCTTCTTAAAAAATAAAAATAAATAAAATCAGCAGGATGAGAACAGACCTGAGAGAAGGAGCAGCCTGGGAGAGCAGGTGTTCCACTGCTCAGAATGATGACCTCCCTCAGGGGGCTGGGGAGATAGGTACTCTGGGAATAGGTATGCTGCTTAGAGGCCATGGGCTGGCTAGAACACACCTGTCACATCTTGCAAGGCCAATCCGAGACCTGAAAGTTTAAGTCAGTGTGACCCTTCCCCTCTCCTGCAGTCTGGTTCCTCCTGCCAAGCCCATTTGGCCATTGGTACCCTGACACCTGCCATGTCAGCTTGACATCCTTCCCTTTCCTCTTCTGCCTTCTCTCCCCAGCACACCCACCATTCCAGTGTGCAGTTGTCCTGCTCAGCCTTCCTGCCCTTTTCACCCTTCTCCCTGCCATGATGCACAGTATTCCCATTATCATTGCCTAGCTCCCCATCTACACAGCTAATCCTGTTAAGGACTAATTTAAGCAATGCTAGAGTCTGGAGCTTTTATGACTTAAGCAATTGAGGATCTCCTTATGTTACCAATGATGAATGATATAATAAATAAGCAGAGTCTCAATTAAAATACTCGTCCATCATGTTTGATGTCACAGAAGTCTAATCTCAACCTTAATAGGTCTGTAAATTAAAAATAGTTGGTCCCTGCTGCTAGAAGGTCATTCTGTTTTAGAGCCTCTGGGCACTGTTCTCTAATCTGGGTCTGGCCCTATGTGTCAGTTTCACCCCCCTCCTTCCCCAGCCCGTGTGTTGTAGCCCTAGTCCATTCCTTTTCCCTGGGGATGGGAGGGCAGGGGCTGGCTGTCAGGAGGAAGGAGGGACTGTGCCGCAGTCACCATGACTGCGCTGGTCCTAACCACCTGTCTTGGGTCACTGGGACCCCAGTCCAGAGAGCCACAGCAGAGGTCCTCAGGGTACCAATCCTTTGGCAGCTGTACAACCAAACAACCTTTTCAGCTGTAGATACCTCCTGAGTGACCCCGAACACAAGGGCTCCCGCCCTGTGGATGAATGAAACAGGTGGGAGCCCATGCTGGCGTTTCTCAGGGGCTTGTGTGCAGAGGGCAAGTTCGGGCTCTCTCTGCCCCATTTTGTTTCCTTTTGCCTCTCTGTCTCCACCCGGTTTTTGATAGCAAAGTTTAACATTGTAATTAAACAATCAATTTAACGAATTTTCTTTGGGGATTTCCTTACCTTTCCTTTTGGCAGCTGTAGCTTCTCTTATCTCCAGGGATCCCCTGTGAAGTCTGTCTGAGGTGTTTTCACTTTGTTTCATCTACAGTTGTTGTTTTTTTAAAATGCTGTTTTCTCATGCTCCCGAATGCTAAATAAGATGCAGTGTGCTCATGGATTATATTAGCAGGAAGGCATAGATTTGCTTCTCTCTGCAGGAGAAGAGAAAGAGGCAAGCTGATGGCTGTTACCCAAGGCCTTGTTCCCAAATATTATGGGGATTTGGGAGTCTAAGAATATTAATTGGCTATAGTGAGAACAGTGGCAATTTCAAGTACCCAGGAGGGACATGCTGTCCTCAAAGAGAGTGTGAGAGAAATTTACCTGGCGGTGATTTGGTCTTCCTTTCTTCCAGGTTTTGTTTCCCATGCAAAACATTTATGTGGCAAGGGATGGGAACAGGGAAAGGGAGTTCATGGGGGGGAGAGGAGAAGAAATAAACTTTGAAAATTCTAGTTGCTATGACAACATAATGAGCTCCAAAAGTGGTATCTCTGAACTAGTTTTGCATGGAGAGGCAGAGGAACCCAGAAGGAAAAAATTAAAATAATACAATAATAAAACAGTGATCATGAAACAAAAGACACCAAGGAAGAGCCACTTCTTGTCACTCCCTGGGGACTGGGACTGCGGAAACTGCCTACTCCCAGCTGACCACAGCTGACCACAGCATCGACCCAGAGGGAGGGATTACTGTTTGGAAAGCTAGAACGCTTTTCACAACCTCCTGGCCCCTGGATGATGTGCAGTTAAGAGATTCTGACAAAAGAAACTCTGTGCATTGTGTGAAACAGCGTGCTGAGAGCCCTCTCAAAGCCAGTCTCTCCTCCTGCCCTGTTCTCCTCCCTTTCTTTCCTCCTGCCTGTGCTCCCTTATAGCCTAGGTTCATCTTCCCAGTGGTTCCCCCTGCAGCCCAAGCGACAAAGTGTGTTGTCTCACTGTTACTGCAGCGCTTGGGAACAGAGTCCCCATTTGCTGGGCACTCACTGTAACTAGAAAGCTCTCCTCCCCCAGCCAAGGACCCTGGAGCTCTTCAGGGTTTAGAAAAGAGCAGGCAGCATTTAGAAGCATTAAATAGGGTGGTTGAGGAGGAGTTGCAGGTAGTGGTTTGTCGGCTATCCTCAAATGGGAAATGCACCTGAGGCGTCTTAGAAATGTTTGCTCTTAAAAAAGGGGGGAGGGGTTATTTTAATAAAAAAATCCCTCTATACTTCCTTATTCTTATTTTAATGCTGCTCATTTCTTTTGTTAGGATAACTGTGGACATTGCAGTACGTGTTCTTTTCTCATATAATCAGCATTTGTGTCACAGCAGTTTGAAGGGATCTGTGAGTTAACACGCTTGTTCTTAGGACTGGGTGAGCTCGGGGGTCCTGCTGCCACCTTGTGCTTCCTTGATACTTCTGCCCACTGGGCTCCTACATTGTTCTGTCACTGCTGCCAAGCACGGCAGCTGGCACACAATCATTAATACTATGTTTCTTGGAAACGTAGACTCGATTCCACTTGAAATATCAAGTCTTCTTCTTATGTGTGCTCTGGCTTGACTCCAGCAAATGACCGTTTGGCAGTGACCCACATCAAGGTCAACAGATGACTTAACAGGTGTATATGTACGCGAACTACTACCCTGAGGAGGGCAGCACCTCGATGGAAAGAAGCAGATCATTGAGATCAGCAAAGACGAATCCCCTAATTTTCTAGCCCCTGTCAGGTATTATCCAGTTCAAGTATTAATACTTAGTTCTAAGCATAATACTTCCTGCTTTAGAACCATTTATTCCCGAGGGGAATCTCCTCTTCCCTGGCTTCATCATGTTTTCATATGGAGGTACTTCCTCTTGAAAACTCTAGGCTTCTCTCTCCGCCCTCCATTCGTTCCTCCTGACCTGTAATTGATGAGCTTAGAAGACCTGGGTATGCCTCCCTTTTTTAGAGCTGACCTCCCTCCATGTGTATGCGCCCTCTCCTCTGTTTTGTTCCTAGTTCACGGGGACAAACCCCCTGGAGTAGGGCCGGCCTGGGATCGTGTGGTTGTGCTTATGATGAAGTGGCTCAAAATGCTGGGGTAACTATTAGCGATAGAACTAAAGCCACATTCTCCAACGGGCTTTATCAGAAATAACGCTGATATTTTTGTCTTCATTTATCTGATTTCTCTGTATCCCGTTTCTCTCAGTTGGTTCCATGATCTGAAGAATGAATATATTGATCCCAGAGTACTTTTATGTGTGATTACAAAATCTTTTTTTTCCCCTTTAAATGTGCAATTTTCAGTGATAGAATACAGTCTCCAAGGTGATTTTCTTCCCATCCAAGGAATCTATAAATTCCAGTGCACATACCTGAGATGTTTATTTTGAAGGTCAGTTGGGAAAGAGCAGTCAAAGAACAGAAATTATCTTTATAGCACACTTGATTAGTGCATGACCTTCTGATCACCAAAAATAGGAGAATGCAAAAGAACTATAAGAACTGGTTCATTCTCCTTGGGGCTCACATCCTCCCTTGGGAAGCTTAAACCCGCCAGGTTTTCATATAGGGCATCACTGTAGCAGGTTATTCTGTGGCTTCCCCCATAACAGCAGCTTTGCCCGAAGACGTGGAATTTGAGCGGGGCTTTGTGTGATTACAAATTTACATAAGCCAGCAGATGGTGTGGAGTTCAGGGAGGAAGCATTAGGCGGGCACCAGCTTTGAGGCAGGCCCTAATCTATTGGTGGGCTAGAGAAGACATTGCATTTGGAAGAAGTTGGGCAGACAAGGTTGGATCAGTTGGGTCTGGCCAGATTTTGGAGAGTCTCACAAAAGAGGGGATTAGGCTTGAGCCTGCAGGCGGGTAAGTTATTGTGGATGTCAGAGGGAGGATACCATGTGGGACGTAGTCTTTTAGTAAGAATAGCTTACAGACCTGTCCTGTGCAAGGACATCTGCTTCTCTGGTTCCTTTGCTTCCTCCCCAACCCATTAATCTTCCTCTGAGCTGCTCCTGCGTGAGAACCATGGCTAGGCCTCTCTGTCAGCCACTCTGAACCGTGGTTAGACGTGCCTGGGTAGGCTGTTTCTAAAAAGGCTGAGCGCATTTATTCCACCCAGACCATTGGTTTTAGATTTGAGATTGGATATCAGGATGTGCCTTCTTCATAAGAAAGGTGCATTTAGAAGTTGTTTTGATAAATGAAAAAGGAGAAATAATAGTCCCCATTCACCTGTGAACACACCACTATCTGGGAACCATAGCAAAGAACTTTATGTAATAAAAATAATACTAAAAATAATAGCTACTGTCTAAAAAGTGTCTGCTGCCTGCTAGAACTTATTGTATTTACTGCATCTCTAACATGTACGTCTCTAATAAGGGCACACCTAACAGATGTTAAGATTTTAACATGCTAGGAATAAATACAGACAAAAAAAGGCAACCCCTGATGGGAAGGTGTTGGATGGGCCCCTTACCAAAAGAGGGAGCAGTCTGGCATGGTGGTTTTGGAATCAGAGGCCTCCAACTTGACTCCTAACTCTTCATTTTACAAACAGTTGTATGGCGATAGGCCAATTTCCCAACCTTTGTAATACAGTTTCAGTTACCCTGTCTATAAAATGGAGTCATAAGACTTCAAATTTTGTTGTTGTTGTTGTTGTGGTTGTTGAAAGTGAGGTAATTAATGTAATAAACTTAACTATCACCATGTCTGGCACGTAATAGATGTTTAGCAATTTGTAGCTATTATTATTATTAAGGGCCTCCTTAACTAGCCTCCCATGAATCATAATTTTTCTGCCATCCATTTTATCTTTGACTTGAGGCTTTGGAAGAGCCTCTAAAGAACTAAAAATATGATAAATCATGAAAGTTATGCATTTTCTCCCTCATGCTCCCTGCATATCTTTGTGCAGTTAATTTATTAGCACTTTAAAATGACGGAGCTCAGGAGAGAGGTACAGGCAGGACAGAATCATTTTGATAGCTGGGGGATGGAATTGTAAAAGGTGAAGAAATCTGAAGGAAAAAAAAAGAGGCAAGTTAACAACATGTATTGAGTAACCACAATATGGTAGGGAAAATTTCATGTATTTTCTATTTAATCCTCACAATAACTCAGTAAAGTAGGCTATGTTCTCCTCACAAACAGATGGGGAAACATGGACCAAGAGATTAAATAACTTGCCCGAGGATCCCCAGATAGTAAGTGGGGGGACTGGGATTTGAACTCCAGTTTTTCTTCATCCCAAGCCTGTGTGCTTTGTCCTGTACCCTGCTGGCCCTTGGAGATTGCACAAAACAGTACCTATTGGAAGAAGCCAAGCATCCTGGGGAAGCCAGGGGGAAGCTAAGGACATGGTGCCAGAGAGCCCAGTGTAAGCATGTGTAAAGGGATAAACATTTCCCAGTAACAGGGAAATGGGGGAAGGGTGGAAGAAGGGTACACTTTCACAGTTTCTACTTCTAGTATCCCTTAGGGCTCATTTGGTCTGTGAGAGACAGAGACTGAGCCCCTGACCACACTCCCAAGGCTCACTACCCATCTCAGGACAATGCTGCTGGGACCAGGGTTCTGGGAGGGGCTGTTCAGCATCTTTCCCCTGTCAGCAACTGGGCATGAGCAGGCCTGACTTGGCAGAGGCCAGGGGAGTGTAGGATAGACAGGCCACTTGTTACCTGCCATAGCAGTGTGAAGAACTGACAGATCTATGTTTAGAAGGGGACCAAAGTCATCATGAAGCCTGATGTTCTAAAGCTGGGTCCCCAGTCTAGAGAGCTAGACAGAAAACAGGAGTCAGGATTCAGGCTGGAGGAACCAGTAGGTAGGAAGGGGGCAGTGCGTGAAGAGAATCAACATGGGCATTAGGAGATGGCCCTGGAGGTATTCTGCGGGCAGGGAGTGAGCTTTTAGTACAGTTCCTATGTCCTCCTTGGGAAGGTGGGCTGGACACTTTTCAAGGCTTTCTGATGCACTGTGATGTTTGAACCTGTAACCCTTGCAGTAAGGGATGTGGTTTGGGGTGAGAGCACAAGCCAAGGATGTGACAACCAAATGTGCTTGAGTAAGTGAAACATTGCCACAGAGAGAAACGGGGGAGGGGGGTTTGCCAACCAACAGGGCCAAGGAGAGTCAAGGAACCATGTGTCCCACCAGTATGTGCTCCCTAATTCACACGCAGACCAATGTCAGCCCAGCCGACGCTGCTTTTCAGGCTCTCTGCCTCCAGAAATGAAGAGCCGAAAAGGAAAACCTCAATAAAGTGAGTTCTACACTTCCAGACATAGGTCCACTCAACAGCAAAGTTGACCACACTCCTGTACCTGCCCTCAATTATCCCGAGTGAACTCAGCTTTCCAAATCATGTCTCTTTCCACCATAAAGCCCTGTCACTGCCTTGAAGTGTTTGAATAAGTTGAGGATTTCACTGAAGCCTTTCTCTTGAGTTTCTCTTTTTCACTGCTACATTTCTGACCACTTGTGCTCAGTATTAGTCAGTATTGATTAGGCTATGTTGCTGAAACAAACAACCCCCAAATCTCAGGAGCTTAAAACAGTGGAGGTTTATATTTTGCTCAAGCTTCAAGGTCAGTGTTGCATATCATAGATGCCTCTCAGAGACTCAGGCTGACAAGATAAATGCTTTTTTAGGCACAGAAGTGCCTCCCAGCAGTCCTATCCACATTTCATTGGTCAGAACTAGTCATGTGGCCTTGCTAACATCAGGTGGGGGAGAAGAGCAGTCTTCCATGTGCCTAGAAGTTGAGGAGAACTGGATATGAGCAATTATCAGTCATGTTTACTTCACTCTCTCTCTCTGTTGATTTTCTGTAGGTCCTCGTAAAACATTGGTTCCCCACAAGATGCCGTTCTGAGCTATATCATCCTCCTCTTCCTTGGAGGAGGTAGCCATCCTTGTCCTTATTGCCCTTAGATCCATATCCCCAACTTTTGCCCCTCTCCTGTGCTACAAAACCATATTTTCAACTGTATGATAGATCTGAATGAATTACTTCAAACTCATCATGCTGCAAACCAAATTAACTTTCTATACCAAAATCCCCACCTCCTCTTTCTACTAACACACCCACTTAGCCATCGTGGGGGCCTATGGAATTTCTGGCTCTTCTAATCTAGTCTACAAATTTGTTTTTTATTCTGTGATATATATCTTGACCTATCCATCCTCCTTTCCATTTTCAGTGCCCTTGATCATGTGAGGCCCAGGTTCCTGTCACAGCCTGTCAAAGACTGCTCCCCTACCCCCATCTTTAGTCTTTGACACAAATATAACTATTTTCCTAAAAATAGATTTAATCATGTTGCTCCTTGTGAAAAAACCTTTGAGAATTTTTGGCGACCCACAGAATAAATTAAATTACAGCAAGTCATTGAGGGAATAGGGTTGTATTTGAACAGAGCCAGACAAGGATTTGAATCCTGGTCTACCACCTACTAGCTGTGAGTAAGTTATTTAATTTCATTGACTCTCAGTTTTTCAATCTATAAAAAGACACTAATACCTACCTCTCAGGGTGCTTTTATTTCTTGCTCATGTTACGTGTCCCTCATCCATTTGGTTGGGGGCTCCATGCCAAGTGGTTATTGTATTTCCTGTAGAACCTGGGCTGATGGAATACCCACTCTCTGACCTCATCACCTCCTTCTCTGTCCTGGCCCACTGCACTTCAGCCATACTTTCTCACACTGGGGTGAGGAAAAAGAGAGCTCTGGAGGTTCTTACTCTGGCAGGAAGTATTTGTCCTCAAATTTATTTTCCAGAATTAGTCATATGTCCATAGCCAACCTTAAGGGCTAAGAAGGCAAAAGGCCAAAAATATGTCAGCAATATTAATGACTACCCTATAATCCCATAGAGGTTACCTCAGATCCTTGCCCTTTGGATTGCCTCTTGGCCTGGTCAAGCTCTGACACAGAGACTCCATGTAAGCATTAGCTAGTCAAACTTGTCAGGTTTTTTTGTAGCCTCCTTCAAAAGAGGATGGGACACTTTAAATATGTCGAGGCCTTGAGGATTAAAAACTGACCCCCAAAGATGTTCTAACTAAAGAGGATACAAACCATCTTTGAGTCAGTGCTACTCATCACAGATAAGAAAACTCAAGGACCAAGAAGAGTAATACATCCTGCGAGTGCTCTCTAGCACCTTAGACTCTGTACGTCTGTCTCTGAACCCTCATTATCCTTTCCAGCAAGCCCCACCATCCAGCCTATATTTTCTCCGTGGCTGATGTCATCATCCATTGTCTATCTTTCAGAACACAATGTCCTCTTTCCTAGACACCTTCCTTAGTTCCTCCCATAGAATCAGAGTCTTTCCTTCTTATGCCATCCATGTCCCATTTATAGCATATGCCATTTTGTATTGATTTCTTTGTCTCCTGGGAATATTGGGTTTACTTGAATAAGGAATGCTATCTTATACATCTCTATATTTTCCAGTCCAGCAAGTGGTACTTTATCCAGTGGCACTGGATAAAGACTCTGTCACTGAATAATTGGAAAAAAATTCCCAGAGCCACACAGGCAGTAACACAGTTGGTACCAAAACCACACTGAGATACCACCTCACATAAGTTAGAATGGCAAAAATTGACAAGGCAGGAAACAACAAATGTTGGAGAGGCTGTGGAGAAAGGGGAACCCTCTTACACTGTGGGAATGCAAGTTGGTACAGCCACTTTGGAAAACAGTGTGGAGGTTCCTCAAAAAATTAAAAATAGAGCTACCCTACGACCCAGCAATTGCACTACTGGATACCCAATATTCATAGCAGCAATGTCCACAATAGCCAAACTGTGGAAAGAGCTGAGATGCCCTTCAACAGACAAATGGATAAAGAAGATGTGGTCCATATATACAGTGGAATATTACTCAGCCTTCGGAAGGGATGAATACCCAACTTTTGCATCAACATGGCTGGGACTCGAGATCATGCTAAGTAAAATAAATCAAGCAGAGAAAGTCAATTATCATATGGTTTCACTTATTCATGGAACATAAGGAATAGCATGGAAGACATTAGGAGAAGGAACAGAAAAATGAAGGTGGGGAATTGGAGGAGGAGATAAACCATGAAAGACCATGGACTCTGAGAAGCAAATTGAGGGTTTTACAGGGGAGCAGGGTGAGGGGATGGGTGAGCCTGGTGGTAGGTATTAAGGGGGGTACATATTGCATGGAGCACTGAGATAATACACAATGAATCATGAAACACTACATTGAAAACTAACGATGTACTGTATGGTGACTAACATAACACTAAAAAATAAAACTAACACTTTGATTTTTGTTCCCGTTAATTTTCTGCTGAATTTTATTCAGCGTATAATTTTTCAGTCTCTTACAGAAGGGCGTCCTATGCTGTTCTGCTTGAGTTTAAGAGACTGTTTCTTACTAGACTTGTTCCCTCTGTTCTTCATTGGATTTGCTAACTTGCTTTTTGTTTTGTTTTGGTTTGGTTTGGTTTTAGTTTCTTGTTTGGTGCTAATACCACATTCCCATTCAAGATGGCTATTCTCCATAAACAAAAGGTACTTGTGTTTTTGTTTTTGTTTTGCCTTCCAAGTGTCATGCAATAAGAAATTAAGTTAATTCTAATTTGCAATCTCACAGAATTGAAAGGGGTCTATATGGCTTTGGGGGCTTAATGGATTGCAAATACTGAGTTACTCTTGAGAAACTCTGTATGAAAGTTCTTTTACAAACTGTAAGGTAGCATAGTCTTATAAGTATTATATTTAACATTATAACATTAAATTATACTTAGCATCTATCATCTGTCTGGTGCTGGTAGAATTTGATGAACAAATGAAGACTTCCCCTAACCCCAGATTATTTCCTGTTGTCCTCATGAGAAGTTGTTTTGTACCCCTTGAGTCAGTCGGTGCTGTGTTCTGAAGGCTTTGTACAGGTCTCTAGCGGAATTGAGCTACACACTGTAGATAACTAACCCAGTGCAGTCTATTTTCTACCAACAGCAGATTCATTGCACCACCTTCCTTCTTGGGAGGGCAGTCTCCTTACCTCCACTGACTCACTCTTTTGGGGTGCCTCTTTTTTACTTCTGGAAGGGTCCCAGTTCTTTCTCCTAATTTTCCAAATTGTCATATTTTGGGCAAGTGTTTCCAGTTGTAAAAACTATATCAGCAAACCCCTCTTTAGCAGGTGTTCTCAGTCCTGGTCTCATTCATTCAATAAATATATATAGTTCTTATTCTGAGCTATGTTCTATAGGAAAAGCATGAATAGATTTACTTTTGGGAGACCCTCTCAAACTTTGTCCAGAAGATCTTTAGGAATAATTCACCTGTATCCCATTGTTTTATTACCCTCTGGCTTCCCAAGCCTTCCTTATTTTATACACTGGTTACATTTTGTATAATACGGCCTTTTCCTTCATGTTATTCATCCCCTGCATCCTTCATGCCCTGTGTCTTTGTTCTCTAAATTTTATTCCCTGGGACCAATCAGATGTGACTTAAATTGAACTTCATTTGAGTTATGACCATAGAGTGCTCAAGCTGACAAGGCCCTTAGAGAACATTTCAGGGCTGAAGTAAATCCCCCTCCTCACCAAATGATAACCTTCTCGTTATCCTTTTCTCTTGACTTGGTGCCAAGACCATGGTTTCTGTTCCTCCTTACATTGATTACAGAGCTGTAGGACCAGTAAGCACCCAGGTTTCAGAGCGATGGCTTCATGTCTCTGTGTGTCAGCCTTTGAGGATGACTTGCTTTGGTTGGTACCAAGATGATGAGCCTTTTTAAAGTCCTTATTACTATCTAGATAATGCAACTTGGATTGCCACTGGTAGCCATGATAAGGCCCTTCTAACCCAGTGAGGACAGGTTCAGAGAACAGGCCAATGTGGGGAGTGCCGACAAGACTTTCATGTGAAGAGTTCCCATGTATGTATGGAGTTGTTTGGGAAGCAGGCTTGTGGGTGAGGGGCAAAGAGAATTCTAAAAGAACTCTAAATTTTATTTCCTTTAGCTCACTCAAAGACAGGTGGAGATCCTGGATATCTTGTGATGTTTATTTTTCGTGTTCTGCATACTGGTGTGATAGGTGTGTCTTTTGTTGTCTCTTTGGCAAGAGTGATGTGATTGGCTTGTTTGAAACAGGAGCTACAGGGGAAATCCAACTGGCTCCCCCTAATTCACAGATTTCAAAAGAGATGGTTGAAGGGTTGCCACTAAAGGGAGAAGAGCACCCCCTGACCTCCAGTTGCCAGCAGGGAGCTGGGTTGCTGGAGTTATTAAGGCAGTAAGTGTTAGGGCAGGGGCACCAGTCTTCACAGTCTTCTATAGGGACTTTTCTATTTTCTGTCCCGCCCTTTCATTTTCCCTTAATGATCTCTGAAATTTGACCTCTTTAATGGTCTGGCACATCACTAGGGCAAAAGACACTGGGATGTCAGGTTTGTTACTGATTTAAATGGCGTTGGCAGGCGGGGGCAGGGGGGGAGGCGGGGGGGGGAGGCGGATTCTTTACCACACTTCCCGTTTGTCAGACCCCTCAGCTGCCTGGAGCTTGGCCCTTTGAGAGGGTGTTTGTGTGCCTGGGAGGTGGGTGGGCCTAAGGTTCTGTTGAAGTGAATACAAAGTAGCAGGTTTGAGAGTACGGGAGGCTCACCCCTGTACTTCCTGAGGGTAAAATTAAGAGGAGTTCTGACTGCTTTTATTTATCTTTGAAAGAAAGGGCATTGAGGCAACTGTAAAGATACAGCTGATGGGCAGTTTTGTGAGTTGGGAGAAAAATTTAGTTCCTCTTCATATTTTTAGGCTTTCTCTATTCATCTATGATAACATATAGTTTATGAAAATTTCCAGAGCAACTTTGTATATATTTTATTCTTTTATCCCCACCATAACGTCAAGAGAAAATATCATCCATTCTGTAAGAGAGGCCATTTAGTGACTTACCCAGAATTTCATAAATTAGAATATGTCTATGTTGGGACCGAAAGAACAGCTCTTCTTCCAGTCTGGTCCTTGTTTTGTTATTATTTGAGGTAACTCAATGCCCTCATGATGATGAAGCCGTATGTTTCATGACTTGTGGTTCATTGACTTACAAAAAAAACCTTCTGTCTGAAATATTTCACATACACCTCCCCCTGCCCCTGATATATGTATGTGAGTGTGTGTGTATCTGCCTATATGGGTATGTGTATAAAATTTTATATGTAGTTTGTACCATGTATGTGTTATAAACATAGGTAAAATATCTTGGTACTCGCAATGAAACTTAAGAGAGGGAATAGTACCAGTAGCAGTGAAACCCAGTGGCCTTTCCCCAACTGAATCTCTTCATCTCCCCCTTAAGGGTAGTGCTTATTATTCCTTTGCTTTTCATTAGTTTTACTACCTATATATATTTCCCTACACAATAAATCATTGAGTACTATATGAACTGGAGCTTACTGTGTATGTTTTTACACCTGTTGGTTCACTCACTCTTCTTGCAGTGTAGAACTGCCCTCTATACACAGACCGCAAGTTATGTGTCGTTTCTCCACTTGGATACTTCTGGTATTTTTGTTAATGCAAATATGCTGCCAAAAGATGCTGGAAGTGAATTTTTGGGGTTATAGGGCATCTGCATGTTCAACTCTACAAGATAGTGCCGAACTGCATTTTTAAAATCACTTTTTAAACTGACTGTACCAATTGACATTTTCATCAGTAGCATATTAGAGATCTTGTTCCTCATTCTTGTTAACACTTAAGCTTTTTGACTTCTGAATTTGTGTCAGTTTGATGTGTGTAAATAGCATCTTGTGGTTTTAACTTGCCTTTTCTCATTTGCTAGCGAGGCTGAGCATATGTTCAAATGTTTATTGCCCATTTGTATTTGCTTTTTACTTTTGTGAGTCTGTAACTTGCTTAAACTTTCTCATGCCAGTGATTTAAGATAGTGACCTGTTTCTATTTCTTTTCAGTGTAGATAGTACATGCTATATGAATGCCCAACATCACATAGGAAAATATCTGGCTCTTCTTGGCTTTTCTTTTCCACATGAATTTTAAAATCCTTATCAGATTCCAAGTAAACCTCTGTTAGAATTTTCATTAGAATGTTTTTTATCCTATAGTACGATTTAGTGATATTTATAATAAGTCTGTCCATTAATATAGAAATGTCTTCATTTATTTGTGCCTTCTTTTATGTCTTTCAACATAATTTTATAACTCCAGAAAGGTCTTGCCCATCTTTTCTTGTATTTATTCTTGGGTACGTCATGGCATTTGTGTTTATTATTTTATTATTAATTGTTCTCATGTCTAGAGTTTCACTTAACTTCTGGATATTGATATTTTTATTCATTGATATTGTTATAGTCTGTTAATTCTGTTAAATCATATGTACATTTTCTGAGGCTTTCAACACACAAACTTATTATTAGAGAATCATGACTTTTATATATTTTTTTCACGCATTCTACTTATACCCTCTCTCAAATTTGAATTTATTAGCATTCTATATCTGTTCTTTCAGTGGCTGAATTTTAATTTTTCCCGGACATTCTTTAATGAAATTTTTATAAACTTAATACCTTCTACCACAGCATATAAACTCTCAGTAAGTCATATTACCCTGTCTTGGGATTATTAGACCAACATGCAGTTATAATTTATATTTTTAAAAGAACAATTTCAGCATAATCTTTAGTATTTTAAACATTTTGTTAGATTTACTCACAGTTTCCTACATATTTTTTTACTGTTCTTTCTTCCATCTTAGACTTTTCTTTTTAGACTGTTTTCCTTATTTCTGAAGTACATTCTTCAGATATTCCTTTGACAGTGCAAATTCCCTTATTTAGTTGTCTAAAAATAACTTTATTTTGGCCACATCCTTAGTGTTTGTCAGGATTCATAATTCAAGGTGACAAATATTTTGTCTCAGCATTCTAAAGTAGTAATCCCTATGCCAGCTTTCATCATTGGTGATAAGAGCTAATTGTCATTGCTTAGTAACTGACCAATTTTTTTCTTATTTCTTAGGCTCCCTTAAAGACTTTGTCTTTGGTGTTGTATAGTTTTACTTTAATTGTTTAGTTATAGATTTCTAAATTTATTCTACTTTTATATATATTGTATTTATGTATTTGAGTATTTCCATAATTCTGAGAAATCAAGGTATTATCTTTTCAAATATTTCCTCTCTTCAGTCTTTCTTTTCTCTCTTTTTTTTAATTGTTACTAAAAAAATTTTTTTTCCAGTGTTCCAAGATTCATTCCCCGCTCCCCACACCCAGTGCTCCACACTTTAGGTGTCCCCAGTACCCGCCACCAGGCTCTCCCATCCCTCCACCCCTCTCCCTCCAAGTCCCTCAGTTTGTTTTTGTGTCCAAAGTTTCTGTTGTTTCATTTCCCTCCCTAGATTACCCTAGTTCCCATTTACTTTCCTTCTCCCACTGTCCTCCAGTTTACCCCTCATACACCGCAGGTAAGTGAAACCATGCGATACTTGACTTTCTCTTCTTGGCTTATTTCACTCAGCATAATCTCTTCCAGTCCGGTCCATGTTGCTACAAAAGTTGGATATTCATCCATTCTGATGGAGGCATAGTATTCCATTGTATATATGGACCACATCTTCTTTATCCATTCATCTGTTGATGGGCACCTTGGCTCTTTCCACAGTTTGGCGATTGTGGCCATTGCTGCGATGAACATTGGGGTGCATATGGCCCTTATTTTCACTACATCC
>PITA01015495.1:0-49995 GCA_004023965.1 Spilogale gracilis
GTGCTTAATAAGTGTTTGCTGAATAAATGAAATATAGAAAATTTTAAAAGTAATTGTATCCTCAGCCCTGGATAAGAATTACAGATACAAATGTAAATTTCTTTAAATTATATTTTGTTAATACATCTCCATGCAATCGCATTGAAATTATTCTGTATGTAATGAACTAGTTACTTATAATAAACCACCCAGTAACCACTCAATTAAGTTAAAACTGGTCCTGTGTATAGCAGAGTTTACACTGACTGAATAAAGCAGCAAATATGCATGACATGAAAAATAGCCAAATGGAACCAAATTAACTGATAGGTAAGGAACTAATCTCTATAGCTATAAAAGCATTACAAATAAAATATGGCACAGGCAGGGCTATATAATTTCATTAAAGAAATATAAACACATTTTCCATTCAAATACATATATTAATACATTTTTAAACAACTTTCCAAGAAAGATTGTTGAGACAAAGACAGAAGGAATCATATAAAGAGGGTGCTATTTTATAAGAGAGAATAGTAAAGGGTGAGTGCTCATAAATCAGATCATCTCTCCAAGATATATCTTAGGATATGTCTCCAGAGTAAAGCTAAGTGTCTTATTATAAAATTGTCCAAGAAAAGATAAAGAACTTTTTTAAATTTGATATATGAAAACCCATTACAGTAATTTTTCCTTATTAGCATAACTTTAATATTGTTTTTGTGTCATCTAGCCATATTCTCCAGGGAATGAATTTTGATTAGCTTAAGCTAATCTGATAAATCCATTCCCTTGACAGGACTAGTATTGCTCATGAAAATTCATGTTGGCTAACTATAGAGGACAGTAATTCTATTAGAATTTTCTGATAAATTTCTCTCACTCTAAAAGTAGCTCTGGAATTTTTTGTAATAATTCATTTTAATTTAAATAAAAATTGAATTAGTGTATACATACAAAATGTTCACAACTCATGAGAGCATAGTAGATTGAATTTTCATAAAGAGAACAAATGCAGGTATTACCATCCATATCAAAAATTAGGACTAGTATTCTAAAAGTCATTTCTCTGCCTCATTCCAGTTGCTATCACATACAAACTAAACTTTTAACTCTATACATTAGCCCTGATTATCCTTGAACTTTATATAAATAGTAACCACTCAATTAAGTTAAAACTGGTCCTGTGTATAGCAGAGTTTACACTGACTGAATAAAGCAGCAAATATGCATGACATGAAAAATAGCCAATTTATACAATAAATTTCTTTTGTATTTGTCTTCTTTTGATTAACATTGTGAGATTTATCCATGTTGTTGAACATAACAATAGTTTTGGGTTTTGTTTTGTTTTGTTGTTGGTGGTGGTGGTTTTCATTCTCATAGTTGTACTTTATTCTGTTAACATACCACAATTAATTTATCCAGCCCATTGTTGATAGGTCTTTCATCATTATGAATAAAGTAGCTGACAACACTATTTAAACATGCTTTACAAAACATACATGAATAAGTTTTCCATTTTCACATTTCCTTATTATTCTCATGTCTTACCAAAACTTGGTAATTTATTCCAATCTTGCCTCTTTTGGTAGTTGTACAGTATTTGATTTTTTTTTCCAAAGAAGTTAATGTTGAACACCATTTAATTTTTTCTTTTTCTTTTTTGGCCATTGGCATATCTTCTCTTGTGTAATGCCTTGTAGTTCTTTATATATTCCAGTTAAAATTAATTTATTGGAGATAAATATCAGTTTCTATATTATATGTGATATATAAAAATTTATAGGCTATATATGCAAATATATGCATGTTGAAACACTCTTCTGTCACTGTAGCTTAGCTTCATTTAGATTAAGAATTTTAAAAGTCATGAAGTTGGCTTGTAATGCCTTTTTCTATCTTCTATTGTTACTGTACTGTCTTTCACATTTAGATCTACAAGTTATGTGCAATTGATTTTTGTATATGGTGTGAGGTAATGGCCCAAGCAAATATACAAGTTATTCAGCAAAATTACTGAAAATTATGTATTTCCAACTGTACTACAATGTTGTCTTTGTTATAAGTGATATATCAAGTGACAGTGTTGTTTCTGGATTGATTATTCTATACAATTTCTCTGCTATCTATCCTTTATTCATGATATACTCTTAATTATTTTAGCTCTTTAATATATTTTATTCTGCAGTTTTATTTTTCATATTCAAGATTATCTTGGATATTGTAGGCCAGTTTGAATTTCTATGCAAATTTTGAATTTTTAAAAATTTTACCACCAAAAAATAATTCTGTATGTTTTAAAATAGAAATGCATAAAGTTTATAGATTAATACAGATAATTAGGTAGGTAATTATATGTTAATATTGATTGTGCCAACATAAATATAACATATCACTCTAAAACTCTCCAGGGGAAAATTTATAATAATCATTGAGTGTGATGTTTGCTATAGATGTTTGTAGGTATTTGTAAGGGGGTTAAAAATGTTTCTGTTCCTAGTTTACTGATTTTTTATCATGAGTGGGTATTCTGCATTTATTGTGGCTATCATTCAATTTTTCTTATATTCTGTTAACATAATGAACACAAACCTTGCATTTTCAAAATAATTGTATTATATTAACTTTTTATATATCAGTGGCTTTCAATTGCTAATATTTTACTTGGATGTTTGAATTACAATTTATCAGAGAGACTGACAGACATTTTGTTTTCATGTAAAAATCTTTGTCAAGTTTTGGTACCAAGTTCATTCAATCCACATAAAACCAATCATAAGGATTTTTTTCTTTTTCACTTTCTGGGGAAAAAAATGGTTTCAAGTTAATGTTGTGTTTTCTTTACATTTTGGGGATCAATCTGTAAAGATGTGAGGATTTGGAATTAAAATTTATGGGAAAGGTTTTTAGTATGAATTCAATTTATGTAGATTTATTTCAATGAATTTACCAACTTTACTTGAATTTTAAAATTTACTGGAATGTTGTCCATGGCAACATCTTTAGAATCTATGATGCTTTTTTGCCTAATCATGTTATTAGAAATTGGCACCTTTGTTATCTTTTCTGACAAGCAGAGATGAAAACAGGATTAATAAATTCTAAATTGAAATATAATGTTTTGTTAATCATATTGATAATATTTGGTATATACGCTTTTATAATGCTAACAATCTCATTTTAATTTATTTTGATATCTAAGGCTAACATTCTTAAAGACATTTCATTGCCTCCAGTGACCAACAAAACACATATTTTCCCAGCCACTCAGTTACTGGCGGATGCCAACTCCTACAAAAGAAAGTGATACCTTGCGCCATAACAAAGAACAGGACTTTTTTCTCAGAATGCAGACAACTGATCATAAACCAAACCCGAGACATCATTAAGAAGAAATCCACCACATTTCTAATGCATCTATTGTGAGTCAATGACTAATGTTGTAACACCCCTTTCTATTCTATTTTTTATATCCTAGTCTTCTGCAAGATTTGGTCTTTCTTGCTTTGTATCCAATTTTTGTTTCCTCCTCATCCTAGCTACATCTTCTCTTGTGTCTTGCAGATTTTCTGCTACAAAAAACTTTAAAAACTTCCCTTTCTGCTGTAACTTTGAATTTATTTCTATCTCTGAGCCTCAAATGTCAACTGGCTTTCACTAACACCATTTACTTTGTGCTCTTTCAAGTGTAAGCAGTGCATTCTTTCACATCTCATATACATCAAGGTCTTGATGCCCCTCCATCGAGACTCATGGTTACACAAATACATTCTCCTTATTTCTGTCACTTCGTTTCTGTCACTTTTCCTTATTATTTAAAGACTTCCGTCCTGAACTCACATTCTCCTTCTTCCCATTACAATCATTTTTTTCTTCTTTTTTGCTATCATCCTAGGTCTGTTCAAATTTCACACTGATAATCTATTCAATTCAAATCTCCTATTCCTTTGACCACTTTGTCCTCAGTGAAGTTATCCTTTCTTACTCATATTCAAAACTTGTTGCCCACAAAATTGCTAATCAAAACATCCCATTCTCTGGTAAGTATCTCATATTCTTTAAATTTTAAAGGCATTGCTTAAACCCTCCAAGGCCTTTTTCTCACTCATAAAAAAAAAAAAAAAATCTTAAGTCCTGAAGAAATCTTGTTCTCTGAGAAATTACACTTGGACAAATTTTATAGTCCCTTCTCTACCACAGAAGTCTTTTCTCTAGGCCTCAGTTCTCATAACAGAAAATCCTGGTTCAGTTTCAGGCTTATTTGTTGCAAGGATTCAATGATGTGTTATCAAAGACTGGCTCTTTCCAATTTTTGCTCTGCCATCCATGGTAGTGGCTTCCTCTTCAGGCTGGTTGCAAAATGCCTGCAACTATTTCAGGCATTACATCCTGACACAACAGGGGAAAAGAAAGACCATCTCTACCTGTGCTATCTCTAAGGAATCCGTCATCACTTTTTTATTTGGAGTATTTTAATAACCTACTAACTAGTGTTTACCTACATGATGCTGTCTTCTCCATTGAAAAACCTAGGTTAAATTGCTCACATGCAGATATTTCCATCTCACTCACTCATTTGCAGTCCTTAAGTACCATTCATCACACCTTTCAAATTCTTAAAAAGTCTAAACATATTTTTAAAACATGCTTCTGCCAAACACCCCGGTCTCATCATGAAACAATCTTCCTCTCGTTTACTAACCTCTTGAGACTTTTCTGTTGTTTAAGTTGTTTGTAGACAAATTCCTATTTCATGTCTTCTTACATCTTAGCCTTTATTGTTGAAATATGATTTTCTCCTACTCCATCATCTTTTATTTTTAATAGCTGCCAACATTTTCTCTTCACTTTTCAGAAAATGTCTCCAGGATATATCATGTATCTAAATATCATGATTTCACTATATATTATGTCTTTCTTTTGGGGCACTTATCACAACAATAAGTGAATAATTATTTGTATAATCCCTATATTTACAATACCTATCTCTCCTCAAATATTCTAAGCTTCTTGAGGGTAAATGCCATCTATATTTCTTGTTTTACAGTGTTCTCAGAAAATAGCAGTATATGGTACATAGTAAAACACACATACACATACAAATATATACATATGTTGGAATAGAGATAAAAACAGTCAAAGATAATTTCTATTTTCTATAAAAACAAAAAGATAAATTTTACTTCTCCCATATTCATTTCCTGTTTATGACATTTCTCACACTCTTTCTACTTTTTGCAGCAGATAAGTTGACTCTTATTTCATAAAGAAATGAATGGGCAACTGAGAGCACTAGCAGGATTTCCTGTTTCCAAAGGCAAGATTATTTGTTTTTACATCTCTTCTTTATTATTTTCCCTTTGGCATTAGAAATCATACTTTTATAATAACAACTAAAGATAATGTGTAATTTTCTCCGGCTTCATTTAGCACTTTATGTGTAAAAGCAGAAGAGGTAAAACTTGAGTCAATCAACGATAAAGTTTTCCTTGGCAAAATAATGGAAATCTAGAGAGTTAAGGAGAATAGGTTATTATCAAAATAATCACTGAAATGATGGTACACTGGGCCTTTTGTAGATATGGAAGAAAAATAGTCCATTCTTTGAGTATAGGGGATAGTATACAGGTATAATTGGAATGAGGATGAAACTGATAGATAAAATGAAATGGAAATAAGAGTTTTAGAAACAGATTTTAGGGATGAAACAACTCTGGCTGATAAGAGGATTTATTATTCTACCAGTCCTGTAGGCTAAAGGGAAGTAGAGCTAATGGCCAAATAGCTACAATACATATATGTATATAATTCATTTATAATATACATAAAATTAGATTAAATGTAATATATAAATATATACTGAATATAAATAATTGAATGTGTATGTGTACACAAAATGGGACAGAGTTAGGACATGAAAAAATGTTAATCCTTAAAATAAAATTTTGGATTGACCAATTTGACCATTGGGGGGCATTAAAACTTTATATTTTAGTTAGGACAATGTTTTTTTTTGTTTGTTTTGTTTTGGTTTTTTTCTATGATCGCTGAAGTTTTCATTGTGTGTGGAAAGAAAAACTCTAGAAATTTCTCTTTTACCATTATAAAACAAAAGAGTATCATTTTGGGGTTTGGGAATTGCAATTGAGAATCCTACTTTGATGTTGCAGTGCTCTTCCTCTACAGTGACATATTTCTCTACGACTTATCAAGAGTGAGTTGGTATGTCTGCATGGAATAGTATCACCCTATAACTAATTGTCATTGTATTGATCCTATTGTGTTATGATGTGAGCTATCACCATAGAAGAAGAGGAAACTGGAAGAATATTTTGTGTATAAAGACATCAGTAGAAAAAGTATGAGTTACATTTTTTTTTTGTTTTCTGTAAGGTTTTTTTTTTACTTTAAATTTATTTTATTTTTTAAGTGTTACAAGATTCACTCTATGAATAAATTAATGCTATGTGTTTGAAAATATATGCCTCATAACAGAGAGAGTCCATTTAATTATCATGTAGTCACATTCATCAAACATCTGAAATTCTCCTTTGTGGAAGCACTTCTCAACTATATTGCCAAGATAGCAGATGATTTGTAAATAGCAAGAGAATAAATAGAGGACACATTTTCCACCACTAGGCTCTAAGGTGAACCAGATGTGGGGAAATGCATCCTCCACTTCAGAGAGCTACAGTGAAAAACAGACTCAGCATACAGCCAGGGTTCGATTGACCAAACAGTGAAGGAAACTTTTCAGAAAAGAAATTAAAGGCACACAGTGCCTTCAATGATGAGAGACGCTGCATTTCAGAGATTAGAATATAAAGATTTAGGCTAATGGAAAATGAAATTTAATAGAACCAGATTAGATAATATATAACGCACTATGGTAATAAGTGTCCTTGTGATATGAATGATCTGGGAAACATGGGCTTCTGATTATAACAAAAGTGAACAGAAATATAAGGAACCAGACTTTTAGATCTCTAAGGTAAAAGTTGTTATTCAGTAAAAATGAGAGAAGTTCCCAGCTCTTATAAAAGTTCAGGTTCCAGATAACCTTTTGAGAAGGACTACTGTCCTTAAAATCCTGTTCTTTAAATACTCAGGCATAACCAGTAAGCTCTAATTAAATACATTCCTTGCTTTTAAACAGGTACCTGGAATGATTTTGACAAATACACCCAAATTTTAAGTCAAATCATGGATCTCTCTCTCTCTCTCCTTCTCTCTTTCTCACACACACACACACACACACACACACACACACACACACACACACACAAACACATACACACACAGGTGGAAATGCACATACTCATACTTTTACTTTTGCTCATGCATACTCACATATGCTTCCTTCAGAGGAATAGAAAGGGTTATATATATAGTATCACTAATACTCTATTGTGCTTATGGAAAGGGGATTTAATTGTGGTGAGAGAGTCTATAGGATCTAGAGAACTAGATTACCTTGGTTCAAATTTTGTCTCTACCACTTGATAGCTACATAATCAGTGGCTGTACAAAACCTTTCAATGACTGGATTTCCTTTTATAAAATAGTGATGGTATTTCCAATATGCAGTACTGCTGCTAGGACTAAATGAGATAAAATATATCAAAGAAAGAAATAAGATAAAAGCTTCTTGAGCAGTGTCTTGTATATGGTGACATTCAATAAATATTAACTCTTGTTTTTGTTGTTCTTATATTGGAAAGCGTTTAAATTTACTCTTATTGATATTTTCAGCTATGTGAAGAGAAGTTATATAAAAACTAAAGACTCAGGAAAGTTATTATCCTATTTTGAGCTTGCTTTCTTTAGCCATAAAAGGAATTGAGATAGATTATTTCTTTCAGTTCTCAGAGTCTATTATTTCATCACTAAGTTTCTATACACTGGTAAAATAAAGTGATATTAGACATATTACTAATTTATTCTTTAGGGTTTTAATATAATCATCAAAAAAACTGGGGCGCCTTGGTGGCTCAGTTGGTTAAATGACTGCCTTCAGCTCAGATCATGATCCCGGAACCGGAATGAGACCCACATCAGACTCCCTGCTCAGCAGGAAGCCTGCTTCTCCCTCTCTCACTCCTCCTGCTTGTGTTCCCTCTCTGGCTGTGTTTCTCTCTGTCAAATAAATAAATAAAATCTTAAAAAAAAACTAAAACAAAATATACACACATTCCCACATACATGTCTTTCCAGAATCATGTAGATAACTATTTCAATTACCACTTTTCTTTTTTATCTTTTAATAAATGCCATAGTATTGTAGCAAGTTGTAAAATGAATGGAAATACAGAGTTTATTAATGTATTCATCAGACATAAGAACACCTTACTTTTATAACTTGTATGTTAAGCAAATTCTGAGGCATGCTTCATGCTGGCCCAAGTCTTTCATAATCAATTGAGGTGAAGTAGGTTAATATTTTCTTAGTATTATTTTGGATTCCTTCTCTCCAGGATATGTACTAGCAACCATTAATAAATTAGTTTTCACTTACTCTTTATATATACTAATTAAGCATTCATTTCCAATTGTCAGTAAGTTGAGTGTTATTGCTCTTAAGCTATGCCTCTGGTTGATTTTTTAATGTTTTTTTTTAAACATAATTATAAATTATTAATATAAATAATATATAAAATATAAATATTTTTACTTTCCTGTGAAGTATCTTAGGTATTCATTTAATAAAAATTAGTAAGTAAATATGTATATATTCATGCACATAAATACACATGTAATTTTACATATAATTTTCATACACATATATACCTAAATTTTATGTGTGCATCACTGCTAAATCTTATCTAATAGTTATCAGGGAATTTTTGATACACAACTTTTAATAATAAATTGCCACTATATACCACAATGGAACAAATTAATTATGCATAAATGTATACTATCTCTTGCATAGCAAACCAGTTTTTCACTTTCCCTACAGCAGTGTTTTCCAAACTTTTATACATTATGGCACACAGAGAAAATGACTGAGTATCTAACTCTGGTTGAACTGTTAGAGTTGTCTACATGTGATAAGCTTTAAAATTTATTTAATTTTGGATATATTAAATAATTTTTAAATAAAATATAAACATATTGGAATGACTGACTATAAGCCATCAACACAAACATAAACCATTTACATCTGGTTTTATGCTTGAAATGGTTATATTCAATGTCTACCTAGATTTTTAAGTGATTATATTTTCAGATTTTTAATGGTAACTACCTTCAAGAAATTCTGCATAAGTAGATGGTAAAAAAATTATTATCCAATTTTTGTCACCCTCCAAAAATATATGGAAAATGATATATAAAAATGTATCATTTCTTTTTATTATTTAGTTAGAAATATTAAGTATTGGTAATATGTTAGACTTGGAATGCAATAAAAGTATTTTATATCAAGTTCTTAAATGTAATAATAGTGACCTAACTTAAGGAATAGGCATTTATTTGTAGAGTATTACCTCTAAGTATCTTCTGATTCTTCTTCCCCCCTATCCCCTCAAATCCATTGGTAGTCAGTTGGATAGTGCACCATGTTTTTCACCTTTTTAGGACCTGGAATATCTTCTCTGGTAGCAGTATAGATTCTTTGCCCATGAGAAGCAAGAGACCATCTACAGCTGATTGATGAGGTAGGTATTCAATTCATACAACCACCTTGATCATGCATCAAAGTGGGGGGTACCGGTTTGTTGCTCCTTGCTGCCTGCAGATATTTGCTGCCTATAGGTAATGTGTGTGGCAAATTCTGCTTGAGCCTCCCTCTGTGACATTCCTGATAAAGCTAGAAGAAACTTGCTGAGATCTGTGGTTACTCTTGAAGAGAGACAGCCCTGTAACCTATTTGTAGCATTTTAGTGGGGAAGCTCTGATTCACAATATAGATATTTATCTACCTCATGTCCATAGAAGTCAATCATAGAAGATAACCTATATGAAACAAATGATGATTCTAGTTACACCTTATCAATAAATCACCTGCATTCTGAACTGTTTTTTTTCAATTTGAACAGAAGAGTCTTAGAATAGAAAGCTTTGTTATTCTACCAATTCTCAACATTAAATACGTTTTTGAGTCTTCATATGCTATATGCTAGGCTCTATGCTAGTCACTGGAGTTAAAATGGTAAACAAAATTATGATAGTGATGCATCCATAAAGTGTTTTTCTAACTTACTTATAATATGTGACCATTAAAATATCATAAAGCTAAAGGCATGCAAAGTTAAACTCTTAGTCTCACTGAATGGTAGTAGAACAAACTAAATTAAATAGTACAGAGATAATTTGACAAACTTATGTTTGATATTACATTAATCACAGCACAAATATTTTCTGCATCGAGCAGGGGAAACTATATATTTATTTGGTTAAAGTTATTTTTATTTTTATTTTTTAAAGGTTTTATTTATTTATTTGACAGAGAGAAACACAACGAGAGAGGGAACACAAGCAGGGGGAGTGAGAGTAGGAGAAGCAGGCTTCCTGACGAGCAGGGAGCCCAATGTGGGGCTCAATCCCGGGTTTCTGGGATCATGGCCTGAGCCAAAGGCAGTCGCTTAACCAACTGAGCCACCCAGGTGCCCCAATTTTTATTTTTATTTTTACTTTTATTTTTATTTTATTTGGTTAAAATGTTGTATGGAAGGATAAAATACTGCAAGGCAATTCAATCTGTACACTAATCACCAAGAATCAATATTAGACTCCACAGGTTAAAGAGTAAAATTCCCAGTGAGACTGCCCTTACATCAGATTCTAGATGCAAGGCACATTCACTTCTGACCAACTCGTACCAAATCCCAGAAGTTCCCAAAACATCTCAGTTTCTATAACTCATTAGAACAACTCCAGAATGCAGGAAAGTGCTTTAGTTATGATTACAATTTTATCATAAAAGATACAAATCAAGAGTATCCAAATGAAGAGACACACAAAAAAACAGATCTAGGAGGGTCCTGAATACAGAGCTTCCATGTTCTTCTTTATGCAATCAGGGAAAAGTACCCTGTTGGCATATTATTGTATTTACCCTCTGGATACTCCACCATGCTGCAGTGTCCAGAATTTGCATTAAGGTTTCGTTACCCAGGTAAGATTGACTTGAATCACTCACCTGCTGTCTGAACACAAATTCTAGCCCACACTCTCCCTCTCCAGAGGTGGGAGGTCAGACTGATATCACATAGTTCAAAGTCTCCATCATATAATTACATGGTTGGTCTCTCTGGCATGATTTGACTCTATCCTAACTCACCTGTTTGGCATAACTATCAAAAAGCCAACCAAGAGTCATCTCATAGCCTAAGAATAAACTCCTGGGGCCTAAGAATAACAGAGATACTCCTATCACTTAAAAAAGTCCAGGAGTTTTGGGTTTCTCCCCAGGAACTCAGAATAAATACTGGAAAGATTCTTTATTATACCATATGACCTTTGGCAGTTTGGAAGCAAATCAAAACTTCTTCTTTCCAATTATAAATCCAACACAAAATATTCACCCACTGTGTGTATAAGAGCTTTTGTGCCTGTGCCACTCGGTATAGGTAGAGAATTATTACAAGACCTTTCCTCCTGTGGCCAGATAAGACCCTAGGAGGTGTTATGAAGGGATTGTGCAGTGTGTGTCTGGGAGGCAATGATTAGAAGTGGAACATAGTGGATTCTATGAAGAACTCTGCTCTGGGATCTGTGGAAAATAAAGACTGTTTTCAGGGACCAAGTCTACTTCTTGCTCCAACTTGCTGAGGAAGAACCATAGAAGTTGGTTGAATCTACTTCAGCCCAGAGGAGACTGTGGAAGCAGAGAGGCTTCCTACTTGTGCCTTGGTAGGAAACTGACAACCTGGTTGTATTGTTATACTCCAATAAGGATAACACATCTGGGATACAGATAAAACTGGATTTATTATATGATTAAGTTTTCATGGTATTATTTTCTAAGAAACGCCTGTCTCCTTTAAGTATAAATATGGTACTTAAATATAGATATTATAAGAATCACTATGCTTGCATGTTTCAGTGCTTTAGTGGTGATCCTAGTCTGTGATTCTCTAACAAAACAAGATATATCTGCTGAATGATTATTATCATAGGAAAGAAATGATCCAGGGATTTCCACTTGAGTCTTCCTATCCTGATGGCTCTTAATCCATGGTTCAGGGAGACAGGATGAATACTCTGCCATTTATTATAAATATATATGCATTATGCTTGTTACTGGGAAAAAAACTCAGTAACACGATGAACATGATGCATTCATAGTCTCATCTATATCATGAAACCAATGTGAGGCAAGGTTGAATTAAAACTACACATACTTAAATTCCAGAAGCCCCCTCTCTGTTAAATCCATCACTATGGCATTTATAATCTCCCTAACCATCCCCTAAATTTTGTTTATTTCTCTTACATCATTGCATAGTTACCCTGAAAAATACAACAACTCCCTCTGAAGATGAGTAAGAAGAACATTTACAGAATCCAGATATGTTGTTATTAAGGCTATATCTCAAGTGTAACTGGCCTCCCCTTCACTCAGAGGAATCTTTGTATCTTAAGAACTAATGGTTTCCTACCTTGCATCCTTTGTCCAAGTTAGAATCAGGAAATTGATTGCAATGGCAGCATCTCCCATCTCTATTTCCAGATGATAGAGGATGAATACACTTTTCCATGTCACTGAAGATCATTTCAAGGATGTTTATACTCTCTTCTCCAGTGTATTTTTAAAGGTTTAGTAAAGAAATTTTTCTCTGACTTTTCTAGAGAATAGAGTTCAGTGTGGCTAGAAGTACTCATGATAAATCTGATGCAACATTCCCATGTAAATTCATTCTTCAGTTTGAACTTCATAACCTTTTCACATCATGGTAGAACAAATAAAAAAGGATAATACTGTCACACTGGGCCTCCAGACACCCCAAATCTCACTTCACTCCCATTCTGTGGCCTGAGAGTATGAATATCTTTGTGTACCTGGATTTTTACAGAAGCATACTTGTGTTCTACAGTAAAACAAAACCAAAGAATTCTGTAACATCAAATTTATTCCACCTATGCCACCATAAGTGTAGGTCTGACTAATCAACAAAGCAAATAATGAGACCCACCTTATCAGTTAGGTTAATTCAGTTTTGGATATTAATATTTATAAATATTTATAAATCCAGTCATTATAATCTAGCATTCATATTAATAAATTCAGCCTCATCTAGTATGTGGTCCATCCTCTTCTGTCCTAAATAGTACATTTTTGCACATATTCTTCAGTGTGAGAAGTTAGCAAAACCTCAGTTTTCCTCCTTCTAAGTAAGTATACCTTGTAGTTTGTTGCTCAGGCTTGCAAAAATCTGACTCCAGTTATAGGTAATAGTAGGTGTTAGCAAGGAGGCATAAAGAAAGTTGTCACCTTCTTACAAAGTTACTGACTTAGGTGTGGTTGTATTTTTCCAGCAAGAAAGGACTAATATCCTCAGACAGGTGATAAAGGGCTACTTCTGTCACTAATGGAGGAGTAATGGAATATAAAGTATCTAGAGTTATCTCAGTTTTTCCAGGTGTCGTGATTTTAGTTCTGAGCGTTCCAATATTCCTTATCCATCTCTTTTCCATGCAAGGAAATAGAAGAAACTGGAAATTAAACTTCATGTGTGGAAGAAGCAAACTCTACTTCTGATTTTTATTCCAATGATGAGTTTCATTTAGAGTAATTAAAAATAAAACAAAACAGAAATTCCTTGCTCTGTGACCACTGTAAGCCAAGAAATTAAAACTCTGAGTCTAGTAATTTCCTTATGAAAGTTGCTCAGTGTAAGCAGCAGTACAGACACTCCTACCTGGCCAGTTTCGATCACCATCCTAACAGAAGCAATAGGCGCAATAAGCATCAGGCGATGAGCGATGGCTCCAGCACATCCCTGATTCCCAAAACTATGCAATTCAACTGGCAAGACCAGAGAGCCATGATCAAGAACTTGAGGAATCAGGACAATGCTGTCAAAGCTGCAAACTCCACAAGCTCACCTTCTCCGTGAAACATGTCAGCAAGATGCTTGCTTTACACACAATTTCTCTCCCTTCTCTCTCTTCAGAACACTAGCTACAGAAGATTCAGGAAAATGCAGTGTTAGCTCTTTAGCCTCTTGATTATAGGTCATGCTTGGGTCACCTGGGTGGCTCAGTTGGTTAAGCAACTGCTTTTGGCTCAGGTCATGATCCCAGAATCTCAGGATCAAATCCCTGCTCAGCAGGGAGTCTGCTTCCCCCTCTGCCCCTCCCCACCTTGCACTCTCTCTATCCCTCTCAAATAAATAAATACAATCTTTAAAAAAGTTATTCTTGAAATATGTTAGTCTTATTGAGAAACTAATCAATATAAACTATACCCACTAATAGGGGCTTACTTAGTTTACGTAAGGTATCATACAGTGAAGAATAGAAATGTGTGTTTGTATCTATGTGTGTAGATATAACAGTGTGTTGAAATGTACCAAATAATATACTGAATTGTTAACTCAAGTCCAGTGGCTTTAAGGAGAACCAGGAAGGAGAGAAGAAGGGAGCTATTTCAAAAAGTTTTTTTAAAAATCATCAATATATGTAATACTCTATATACCTATTACATGCATGAAGAATTAGAAAACATTGAGTTACTGGGGCACCTGGGTGTCTCAGTCACTTGGGCATCTGCCTTGGCTCAGGCTGTGATCCCAGGGTCCTGGAATGGAGCCCCAAGGAGCTTGCATCTCCCTCTGCTCCTTGCTTCCCCTTGCTTGTGCTCCCCACCCCAACAAACAAGCAAAATCTTAAAAAAGAAAATAAAACATTCAGTTACATCTACATCTACTAACTTGTAAGGGGATTCATTAAAAACATTAGATAAGTAAATAGTATTCATGGATGCTGGGATGGTGCAGTTGGTTAAACCTTCAACTCCTGGTTTCTGCTCAGGTCATGATCTCAGAGTCCTGGGATCAAGCCCTGAGTCAGGCTCCATGCTCAGTACAGTGTCTGTTTGAGATTCTCTCTCCCTCTCCTTCTGCCCCTCTTGCTCGTGCTCTCTCTCCCACACACACAAATAATCTTTTTTTTTTTTCAAAAAAAAATGAGTATTCAGGTAATATTTATAACATAATGCAATTTGGGGGAAAATCTATAATCAAAAGCCACATATAAGTATATATGCCTTGAGTATGTTTGTGGGAGTAAAGAGAAAGGCATGAAAGGACATAAATAAAGTCCTATCATTGGTCAAACTGTATGTTTTATTCTTATGACAATAATATATGACTTTATAATTAAATAATTTGAGATTCAAAAGTTTCATGGGATTCAGTCCCTATGACAGGTTGAACCATAGAACTGAAAATAATATTTCCACAAATTAATATTGCCTATTTTGCAAATAAACTTTCAATAGTATTTGCATTTTTACAAGAATCTTTTTGGAACCACTATAGAGTAAGAACAAATTGTAAGTAGTAAGAAGCAAATAAACTGTAGGAAGAGCCAAGATGCCCTTCAACAGACAAATGGATAAAGAAGATATGGTCTGTATATACAATGGAATATTACACCTCCATCAGAAAGGATGAATACCAAACTTTTGTAGCAACATGGAAGGGACTGGAGGAGATTATGTTGAATGAAATGAGCCAAACAGAGAAAGTCAATTATCATATGGTTTCACTTACTTGCGGAGCATAGGGATTAACATGGAGGACATTAGAAGGAAAGGAAAAGTGAATTGGGGTAAATTGGAGGGGGAGATGAAGCATGAGAAACTGTGGACTCTGAGAAACAAACTGAGGATTTTGGATGGGAGGGTGTTGGGGGATGGGTGAGCCTGGTGGTGGGTATTAAGGAGGGCACGTATTACATGGAGCACCGGGTATGGTGCATAAAAAATGAATCTTGGAACACTGAAAATAAAGATAGAAAAAAATAAATATATAGAGAGGCAAAAAAAATAAATTGCACCAAGGGAGTTTTGATTAGATAGTGAGTGAACATTCTTAGGGTAAGGAAGGTCAACAGCTTCTATTTATGCATATGAAATATATTCAGCAGATCACACAATTGGAAAAGAACCAAAATTATTTTGAAGGAAGGAACAATGACAAAGGCAATCTTGTCTTTAACTTACTATTTATTGTATTACATTTTTACTCTATTCAGTGTTATTAGTATTAATGGGAATTTTTTTTCTGGACTAGTATGATCCCACTGAAAGTTTTGAATAAAGAAATAAGTAAAATGCTTATAACTAAAATATATCAGATCTTCTTTTCCATTATTTAGAGGAGATGCAGTTGTAGCAAGAAGGTCCATTATATTCTTATCTGCCTTCCCTAGCATGGTGTGGTCAAACTCTTCCCCTGTGTCCTTCTTACCTCTTTATTGAAGCTGTTTTAATTCTAAAACCTTAGATATGTTGAGGAAATTATAGATTATACTTGAATATACAATCTCAACAGAATAACTGTCATGTTGTTTAGATAGAGAAGCTGGAGTTCACTTAATGATTCCTGTAATTTCAGAATCCTAAAGTCAAAATGTAAAACCATTTTATAAAATATGTTTTGGATTCTTCAACTTCTAAAATAGCAGGCCATATGACATTCTCTGGTTTGCTTTAAAATCATTAACTAAACATACATCTTTTCTTATTATTATTCTCTTTTTATGCTTGTAATCTGATGCTGGCCTATTAGGAATGTTATGTCTGTGATGCCTCAAAAATTTTGAGGTAAATATGTAATAATAACAAGAAGGAGTGACAACCATAATAATGATAAACATAAACACTGTAACAGATTGTGCTTGGGAATAATAAAGACAGGCATATGTCTTACAAATTGTGGGGAAAATACATATAAATAAGATAGCTTATTCTTTTTCAGCAATTAAGGGAAATAGCACAAGCTTGATAGAAAATATGTCTTCAAATATTACAAGGCAGAAACCAAAATGTTATTTGTTACATCTAAGCACACCTCAAAGTCATGTAGGAGAGAGAATTAAAAATATAAAAGGTACTTTGTTGGTATTTTTCAGCTGGGAAATAACTGTTTAGGTATGTCAAATTTAAGCTTTGAGACAAAAGTAGTTGATGAAGCTTTTGATTTAAATGTGGTTAAATTTTGAATTCCTTCATCCTCCTCTAATGTTCTTGGAGTCTTGTCTGTTTAAAATCTGTATTTTATACATTGATAGAGGTTTTCATTCTCATCTGTGTTTCTTACCTAATTTGATCATATAGGTAGATGATAAATAAATGGATATCTGATATCCTTTCACCATCATATATACTAGCAAATTAGCCATATATAAATAAAAGTTAGACCCATAACAGATATTTTGAGAAAAATGAGAATTATTAAAACTAGAGAAATACTTTTCTCTAAGAATAGAACTTTTACCCAATGTATATGAGGACTTATGAGGTTTGGGGAGGGGGGCTTCTTTTTTAAGGACAATAAACAAAAGTTAAATTATCTGATGTTAGAGTTCCTACACTGACAGAAAAGAGGGCTCACGTAATCTCTGAACCCCACCCCTGCATCAAATTCTGTGATTATAATTTCTATCTTAATTATATTATAATCATTCAAAAATCTATTATAAGCCCAATGGGCTAAAAGTTATGTGGGAAATGAATGTATCACAGAGTATCACGCAGAGAAACGCAGTGTTAGACCACAAAGAAGTAGACACAAACACTAGCCTAAGATCCTTAGTTTTTTCTCCATCAATGTTCTATGAGTTTAGGCCAGTTTCTTCAGTATTGTGAGGCTTATTTTAACACACATACACATACACACTCACACTCACACACGCCCACAACACAGCATTATATGGTATATATAAATTCTAGATTAGCATAGGCCACTTCAAGTTTTTATTATTTGGAGGAGGGGCAAGAAAATTCCAAATTGAGATAAATTGAGATAGTAGGCATGAATGAATTAGCCAGGATAAATGGTTGGAGTGATAAAAAGTACAGAAAATAAGAAATTTGGTTCCAAGTAATAGATCCAGGTAGAAACAGGAGGAAGTAGGCTTCACCTGAAGACAAGGAAGTAGAAGCATACTCCTGAGTAACTAGTTTCTGTTCCAAGTAACAAGTACTTCCAACTCTAAAAATACATTTTGCCTACAGACCAACAATTAGGAATAGCCTTCTTTCTAGTGCCCAATACATGATCAGAAATTTTGGTATAATCTGAGACTCAAGAAGTCAATAACTAGAAAAGCCAGAAAGAGAAAAATGGAATGACTTACAATTAATCTCTAATTAAATAATCTTGCACAACTGTTTTACATCAGCTATTTGTTTAGACATGGGCATCTGTTACAGGTAACAGGTGAGAATTATCAAATATTTTGATACCTTAAGGACCAAAGAATGAGGATATTTGTAAACTGGTGAGATTATAACTAGAAGCATAGTAAGTAATGTAGATAATTATATATATGTATATATATATGTGTATATTATGATTACTGAGTATGTACATGTGCTAAATACTATACAATGTGACTCACATGAAAAGTTCACTTAACACTAACTACCTATGATAAAGGTAATATTATCTTTGTCATTTTACAGATGAGTAAAATGAGGCTCTAAGAGGAAAATAAGCAAAGTTATAAATGGCAGAAACTGAACCCAAAGGAATTATGTCAAATAACAAGTTCATGGTTTTTTGTTTTGTTTTGTTTTTTGTTTTACCAAGTTCATGTTTTTAATGGCTGGGTGAGTTAATAGACTGACAGTAATGTGCGCAGTAAATTCACAAAAATAAACAGAAAATGCTAAAACCTTAATGTGTTGCACAAATCTTACAGGAAAATCATATTTAATCACTGAAGGTGAAAATAATGTCAGAAAGTGTTTGAGGAATAACACAAAATACATATTTTTAAAGATAATACTTATTTACTTTACTTTGAATATTGCCCATGATATTGATTTCTTAGGGTGTTCACAGTCCTTTGATTACAAATAAAGTTTAATAAATGTTTAAAACCTTATGAATGATAGCTCAAAACCTTTTCTGTCTACAATTTTTTTCAAAAAGAGTATTTTCCACTACATAAAATGAGTAGACCAAGAGCTAATAGCGACATTGCTATTTTTATGATGTTTATGGTGAGAAAATGAATCAAATTACCTTTCGATGTATTTCTTAACATTAATATCTTTCCTACTATTTATACATACATATACACTTTTATGTATATACATATGTACATATACATACTATTTATATATACATGTATGTATAGTATGTACAGTTGACTCTCGAACAACACAAGCATAAACTGCACGGGTCCAACTTTGGACATCTCACCAAGATAGAAGAATAATGGAACACATATATATTGACATCACCTACCTGGTTCATTGCCAAGATTCAGAACCTAGTTTAGATTCTAAATGAATAAATGAAAAAATAACTAATATCAAAAATTCTAATATCAAAGTGAACTTATGAAAAGGGATGCCACATTGTAAATATATAAAGAAAAATAAAACTAACCAACAATTTCTACTGGATTTATAGCAGTCTGCTTTTCAGCCTCTGTTAAAATCTCATACTATAATGAAAGCAAGTAGAGCCCAAAGGATGTAACACAGTATAAATTAAGAAATTTGTCTCCACATTGAACATGGAGCCTTCTGTTCAGCCAACAACTGTCATTCATTAATAGTGAAGAACATCAGGACGCCTGGGTGACTCAGTGGGTTAAGCCTCTGCCTTCAGCTCAGGTCATGATCTCAGGGTCCTGGAATCAAGGCCCATGGCAGCTCTCTGCTCAGCAGGGAGCCTGCTTCCTCCTCTCTCTCTGCCTGCCTCTTTGCCTACTTGTGATCTCTCTCTCTGTCAAATAAATAAATAAAATATTTTTTAAAAAATAGTGAAGAACATCACACTGAATGGGAAAGGTAAATTTATGAAGGATTCCCAAACCAAGTGAACTGTCATTTTACACATTGCCTTATTAGTAAGGAAGTCCATTTATATTATCTGCTTGACTAAATTAGGCCAGATGCTTAGAGAGTGATTTTGGTATATATCCAGAATCATAAGATAATCTTCTGAGCCCCAAACAAAAAAATAACAACTGTTTGCCAAAGAGTAACATCTGGGGTATCTCATAGCACAATCCCCATAACACTGAAAATGGGTACAACATCCAATTCTCATCTGTTATATGTGCTAATTCTGCAAATACATGTGGCCTCATTTGTTACTTCAAACAAAAGTACCAGAGCATCTGTTCAGGTAAACCCCATATCCAAGGATGTTCACTGTGCTCCTTAGAGCCAGATTTTATGCTCTTTAAATAAATATTATTTCTGCTTTAGAGAGCCTTTTATCAACAGGATTTGAAGATTTTTCTTTGCTAAGGAATTCTTCATAAGAATTATGTCCTATAGAACCAGCCAATTCTGACAACAGAAGGACTGTTCAAAGTAATATTCTGATTATTTTTAAATAAATAATATTTTATAACATTTTTCTACATGAATAAAGACAGTTTGGATAACTTCAGCTCTTTTCCAACTTTCCTAGTTGCTTGTTCTTTTTTTTCCTTTCTTAGGCTTCACTAACTCTCAGGTCCTTCCTTTCACTCCAGCCATACTAACAGTTGACCCCTCTTTCTCAACAAAGGTCAAGAAGTAAATCTCAAGACTAACAAGATATACTGAGATTATTCAATTAATACTTATGCATGATTTCACATTTGCTTATTTTTGTTTTCATAAATCATGGCATAGTAGTATGATTAAAGTCATCCCTCCCATACTTCAACCTCTCAATTACTGGACCTCCTCCCTACCAAAGATCGCATCTCTATTCTGTCTTGAATGCCATTCAATAGACTGTACCCCAACTGTATCTTTCTATCTGGGTTAAGGAGCTTCCTAGGATTCCTCGAAAATAATTTGGGGTACAGCTTATCTCATAGTATATTTTTTTGTACCAAGCCCCAAAATACCCTTCAAATCAGGGAAGATTTAGAGCCATTTTTATGAAACACAGAATCAAAAAGGCACAAACAGAGATAATATGTGATCATTTATTGAATACTTAAGTTAAGCCAAGATTTGTATAGTCAGTGCAAAAAGATACTCCTACAATACAGTGTTTGTAAACAGTATTTTTGTTTTGTTTTTACTCCTTTTTTTATAGTGTGAGGTCAATATACTGTTTTCTAAAGTTACTTAGATCACCCACTTTTCTCCTCATGCACCTCAGTGTTGTTATGTGATTCATTTGTAATGCAGTTAGACACATTTGTCACAGCCAGGTTTATTTTTATTGTGTTTGTTGTTTTTTTGCATATACTGAAAATTACTCTGTGGTATATAGTTCTATGGGGTTTGACAAATGGATAGAATCCTCTATCACCACCATATTCACTTAGACATGATCTCTTCATAAAGACTATGTCTTTACAAACAACTGTAGTTCCCATTCCTAAACTTTCTCAGTATTTTAAAGACATTTCATCACTGTGGTTAAGCTTGTATTATTTCTCATGAGAAATATTCCCATTTTAATTTCTTTGTATACAGCATCTTTTTTCTGCGTACTTTAAGATTTTCTTTTTATCAACGCTTTGACTATGGCATGAGATGGTATAGTTTTCTTCATATTGTGCTTGGGATTTATTGAGGTTTTTGGATATGTGCATTTATAATTTCCATCATTTTGTGAACTCACTGGCCATTATTTATTCAGTTTTTTTTCTCTCCTTCCTATCCCTCCCACTGAAAGTCTACAATTGTATATGTAACAATCTGTTTGAAGTTATCCTACAAGTAACTACATATTTTTCCATTTGCACTTTGTTTTGAATAATTTCTACTGGTATATCCTCACAATCATTAATATATTCACTTGTAATATCTGATAAGGCATTTATTCATCCAGTTTTTTTATTCTCAGATATTATAGTTTTCATCTTTTAGTAGCTTGATTTTGATCTTTGATCAAAAATATCTTCCATATCTCTACTTTTTAATCTAATTTTGAAAACTATTTTTAAAGACCTCTTCTTCTAATTCAGACATCTGTATTATTTCTGAGTCTTGATTGATTGAGTTTTTTCTTCATTTTGGGTTGTTTTTCCCCCAACTCCTTTGCATTCTTTGTAATCTTTGAAGGATTCCTGACATTGTAAATTTTATTTTGTTACATCCTGGATAATTTTTTATACCTAAAATTCTTCTTAAGCTCTGTTCTGAGTTGTAGTTACTTAGAAGTGGTTTGTACTTATATGTCTTGCTTTTGTGATTTGTTATGTGACTCTGGAGCAGTGGTCAGTCTAAGGCTTATTACACACGTATAAATCAAGACCTTCCCCTCATACTCTGTTCAACTTTCTATGATTTAATGATTTTTTTTCAGTTTAGCTGATATGAAAGGACACTGTTCATGGCCTTATTTGAACATCAGGTACTGTTCTACTATTTTATTATTAGATAGTTATTTTCCTGTACGGATTTTCCTCACATGCATGTGCTGACTAAATGCTTCCTTAGGACTTTAGGAGAACTCCCTGAAAGTCCTTGGATTCTCCTTCCATGATTGCCTCTCCTCTCTGTTACTTTGTCTTCTGAATTCTGGTATCCTTGATATCTTCATACCCTCTCCAGATCCTTCCAGATCCTCAGTTCTATCTCTTCAACCTTAGGAATATGCTGGGCTCCACCTCACTTTCCACTCCCTGCACTGTGATCTGGAAACACTTTCAGAGCAATAAGTTGGGCAGTGACAGGGTTTACCTTGTTTCCCATTTCCCTTTTCTTCATTGTTTCATGTTCAGTGTTTTAAAAATAATTATTTCAATTTTTTCTATTATTTTGTTGTTTTGTTGCTGCTGCTGTTGCTGTTCCTTTAGGCAAGGTAAATCCAGTTCTTACTCCATCTTGGTCAAAAGGAAAAACTCCTGGTCAAACTGAGACAGAAAACAAAAGAACAAATTCATTTCTGCCTATGGGCAGGATATTCTTGAATTTAATTTAATCTCTTACTATTGAGTCATGTGGCATCTCCTGAGGTAAAATTCTAAGCCTTCTGCTATTTTTCTTACATAATACATATAAGAGGCTCTTGCTGTTGGAGGAGGTTTGCCTTTTGAAGGAAGGAATATCTTATGAGGCATAAACATATCCCCAGTTAATCATAGACTTAATGGCTGACCCTAAATGATTAAAAATAGAAAAAGTAGGGAATATTATTTCTACTTCCATCATATTTTTCATATGGAGGGCCCTCTATCAGGACAGAACTCCTTGCCATTCTTTCTAGCTGTATTTTCCTCAATGCTCAAGGTGTCATTAGTTCATTGATAAGTTTAGGTGCTAGGACTCAAACCTATTTTCTCCTATTCTTTTCCTAATAGCTTATTTTTGGAACATAACCATACTCTTGAATCCTCCATGATATAAGCTTTAAAAGGTCATCTCTCTATCTTGTATTTTTCTTGAGTTTTAATTACATGATGTATTATACCAATCCCTAGAGCAGATCTCCTTAAAGGAAAACCAACCAACAAACAAACGAGATTTTCTCCATAACTCTCTATCAGTATGTTGCTTTATTTCATTGATCTTTTTCCTCAAAGCACTTTAAGATTTTGCATAAATGGAGAAGCAATGTTGTGGACAGCCAGGAAAGTCTGTGAATAGGAAAATTGGGTGAAAAAAAGTAGGGAAAGGGAGTTAACTCAGTCTTTTTCTAACTTTTCCTTTCTCTAGTGTCTATTGGTACAGGATTTCAAAATCTCCCGACCCTTTGGAGCATAGAGACAAGAGACAATAATTGGTAATAGGGAGTTGACCAAATTTTAGAATGGAGTCACATTTTAAAAATTGATTTTAATGCCTCTCCTGAGGTTTTTCCTCATTTCAAAGAGCCTGGGGATACACAATGAGTATAACCATTTTCTAAAACAGACAATAAGGAATTCCTACAAACATTCATGGTTATCAAGAGAGCATTCAAACCTTTGAGTTAGAGGATACAGATGCAGATAATGTTTGGAAATCCAAACAGGAATGGAGAGAAGTGAGAGAACAGCTTCCAAGACACTGCACTCATATTGAGAAACAAAAATTCAGTTGCAAGAATAAGGAATAGCACTGTGATAGTGGTATTCACCAAATTTCTCATTTCCTCCATCACTTCTCTCACTTCTGTTAGCCTGTCCCTCGCATTTAGATAGGGGTCACATAGCTAGTTCTGGCCAACGACACATGAGGAAAAGTGATTTGACACTTCCTTCCTAAGTAAGGCATTATGGTAAACCCTATGCATGGTTCTCCAGGTTTATTTTTCCATGTCTACTTGCCAGAGAAAACTGCTGATTCCACAGTGATGTGTATATAGGGTGGTGGTGCTGGTAACTTCCTGGGGACTTGAGTGTTCTATGGACCAAAGCACCACCTCACCTATGTGGAGCCTGTAGCATGGTGTAGTAAACTTTCATAGTGTTGGGCCACTGATATTTTTTATTTTTTTTCCAAGGCATAAATTAGTTGATCCTGACTAACTGAGGCCCCAAACCTAGAGAGACAGAGGGTGCAAAACAGAAATGTGCACTGGAAAAAAGATAATGATAAAGCTAATGGAACTTGTGTATAAGGTCAGGGTTGAACTTAATATTGTATCCCAGAATTTGAGATGGAAGTTTTGTGTATATTTCCTGTCTATATTCTATATAATTTTAATTAAAATATTTAAATAAGATACAAGGGACCTAAATGTGAGGGTAGGAATATATCAATTGAGTTATCAGCAAAAGTTGGTCAATAAGAATGCTGAACTACAATATCAATAATATATTAATAACTGGAATATATGTACAGTAAAGGGAATACAGTCAATAAAATTGTAATAATGTTGCATGGTGACAAATGGCAACTACATTTATTGTGGGACATTGCATGATGTATAGAATTGTCCAATAACTATGTTGTACACATGAAACTAATATAACATTGATTGTCAACTATATTTCAATAAAAAATCAAAATATATATTCAGACAATGTATAGTTAAAAAGAGAAAGGAAGTTCCTTTTCTTTTTGGAAAAGTAAGTAGGTTGCATGCCCAGCATGAGCCCAACACAGAGTCTGAATGTACAACCATCCCTGAGACTGAGACCTGAGCTTAAATCAAGAGTCTGATGCCCAACTGACTGAGTCACTCAAGTACCTCTGGAAGGTCCATTTTTATGATGCATTTTGGAATAAATTTGATTTGCTGAAAGTTTAATGTGCATACCCTTCCTAGATTAAATACTGTTTCTGTTGTAACTCACTTAAACTATCCTTCTAAATAATTCATTACCATTTTCTTATTGCAAGACCTGTGATGCTTCCAGCCCCAGCTGTCCTAAAAAAAACAGGGGTGCAGTGCTATGTTTATTTGCTTTTTCTAAATTTGTAGTATCACAGGATACTAACCTTGTCTGTTTTCATTTCTCTTTGAGAAAAAAAATGGGTCAAATACTGGAATCTTAATGAGCTCACTTTGATTAAAACTATCTTAGACTAGTTACATTTCTATAACCTTTAAACAATATGTAATATTCTCTTCAGATTCATTAATTATAAAATTAACCATTAATTGGCAAGAAAAATGTGGTATGGGTAAATAGAACTAGAACTAGAATAGAAAACTTTAAAAAAGAACAGTACTAAAGCATTAATTCACATCCTTTTTTTTCCAGATTTTATTTATTTGACCGCGAAAGACACAGTGAGAGAGGGAACACAAGCTGAGGAAGTGAGAGAGGGAGAAGCAGGCTTCCTGCCGAGCAGGGAGCCCCATGCGGGGCCCCATCCGGGACTCTGGGATCAGGACCTGAGCAGAAGGCAGACGCCTAATGACTGAACCACCCAGGCGCCCCTAATTCACATCTCTCTTTTTTTTTTATTAAAAAATTCTATTTATTTATTTGACAGAGAGAATACTGCTAGAGAGGGAACACAAGCAGGGGGAGTGAGAGAGGGAGAAGCAGGCTTCCCGCCGAGCAGGCAGCCCGATGCGGGGCTGGATCCTAGGTCTCCGGGATCATGACCTGAGCTGAAGGCAGCCGCTCAACCAACTGAGCCACCCAGTTGCCCCTAATTCACATCTCTTGATTGTCTTAAAGAATGCAGTTGTTATCACATAGGAGAGGAAACTACCCCAGGATTAAAAAAATCAAAAGCAAGAAAAATTTTTATAAACATATTTCCTATTACTATAAAGGCACAAAACAAAAAATGAGGATTCAAATATCTGATCTTCTTCATCCCTATCTCCACCTCGGTATTCCCATCCCTTCCTAACTTCTGCTTAAATAGTTATCTGAAAGGATCTTTACCTAAGTGCAGGAAACTAGTTGACACCATAGTATCTGACTTTCACTTTCTTTCTTTCCACTCTGCTTTACTCACATGAAATCTATGGTCTCTGTGAATAATAAAGGAATAGTATTTGAGATACAGTGGCTGTAGAACTATAGGCTGAGGAGGCTGATCCCCAGGGCCAGAGACACAGGCCAAGGACACTAGTGTTCAATGCCAAGATAAGGCTTTCCATTGCTGTTATAATCAGTGCAACTGACAACACTATTAAACACATCTTATATAATACCCTTTTTTTCTTTAACATCATGTGCAATTGTAGATAGGTACTTTTAGCTCATCCCATAAATGCTTCAGTTTGTCTATACATTCCTATTGTGAAATCCTTGCTATAGCACACAATTGTGGGCTTCTAGAATAAAACAATTTAAATGATAGGTACAGGGCACCTGGGTGGCTCAGTCAGTTAAAGCCTCTGCCTTTGGCTCAGATTCTGATCTCAGGGTCTTGGGATCCCCTCTGGGCCCTCTGCTCAGCAGGGAACCTGCTTCCTCCTCTCTCTCTGCCTGCCTCTCTGCCTACTTGTGATCTCTCTCTCTGTCAATTAAATAAATAAAATCTTTAAATGATAGGTACAAATAAGGTTGAATCCAAATTACTGTTTCCTGACAGTCCACCTTGATCCCAAGTCATATACCACAACTCACTCTTCCCTTTTAATCAGTTCTTTTCCAGAAAGGCACTAATTCCTTCCTATACATAGAACTGCATAAACTACACTATTAACCTGCCTAATGTATCAGTCTTCTCTCTGGCTTTAATGACCACAGTTCAGGTACAAATTCAGTACAAGTTTGCATATAACCTAAAATTTGTGTATATCGAACAAAAATATTACAGCTTTTATTCTGTTTCAGTTTTAAATTTTAAATACAAATAAAATCTCTGAGTGATGATACTGAGTAATAGAATTGGCATATCAGTTTCTTTCTGTTTTGAAAGTCATTTTTTTAATTACAAAACTACTAATTAAATCCAGTGAAGGTAGTGCTACAGCAGTTGAAGATATAAGGTGTATTATAATCACGCTGGAATAATTTCAAATGTGCTCTGGAAATGAATGCAGGTAGCTGAATCTGTGCATGTCAGGAACTGAATATATGTATAACTACAAATTCTCCATATTACCTTCTACATAGGATGCAATGTTTCTTAGTAGGTAACATGGGACACTAAGTATAAAAATGAAATATAAAGCAATAATAAATAAATTGATAATAAAATTAAGTTTTAAGAATTTACTTTGATATTGTATATATACTACTAAAATTCAATAGTAACTGTAGCAATTGTCTTTTTAATTTGAATAAAAAATTATTCTTTTCAGGGAACAGTATTTTCTCATGGGTGTTATTTAAAATTTCCAGTTCCTAAAAAAAAAAAAGAAAAAAAATTTCCAGTTTGTGGTCATAATAAAAAGCAAAGTGACTTATAGCTGATTTGACTCTTCTCAAATTCTCCACAGAAAAGGGACCATCTCTTTGCACCAAGATATGCTACTTTGTCTGTCTTGCTGTTGGTGCAAAACTGACTTTTAAGAAGTATGAAAAAAAATGCAACGTTGCTACTGGCTATATAACAACGACACTTTTGAAAACAGCAGAAATGCCAATGAAATTATAAATGTTTTTATATCAAAACTCTACTACGGCAAATATAAGTATGAACAGTTTGAATTCTGAAGCACCATATATTGCATTTTTCCTTCAGTTTCCAGAAATATAACCAGTATCATTGGACAATTGAATTATCCATGCAGGAATGCCTCATATGGTTTTGTTGACGGTAGATTTTAGGAGCGTGTCCAGCTGATGGCCCATGAAGGATAAAATCTAGCTGACATTTTGCTTGGTGAGCTATGAGCTCATGCACATGGCTGTATCTGTCCAGAGAATGTAGCACTTTTTAAAAAAAGATTTATTTATTTTAGAGAAAGAGAGAGAGAGTGGTAGGGTGGAGGTGGAGGGGCAGATGGAGAGGAAGAGAGAATCTCCAGCAGCTCCCTGCTGAGTTTGGAGCCAGACACAGGGCTGGATCCCAGGACCTGAGATCAGGACCTGAGCTGAAAACGAGTGAAGGGTGCCCTGATGCTCAATGGACTGAGCCACCCAGGTGCCCTAAAAGTAGCACATTTTATGCATTAGCATAAAGATACTTGTTCTCTTAAGGTGTATGCCAAAGTGCTGCATACCATTTTCTGCTTTGTACAAATATTCCCTTAATTGAATCTTTATAACTAAGAGTGTTTAACTTCCACTTTTCTCCAAATCAATTTTCTTAAAAATTCACCCAGTACTTTATTAAGATTTTTTTCAACTTTTTGTTTCCTATCTAAATCATATGCATATACAGATAAGGAATCAAATAATACAGAAATTCTCTTCCCTATCCCTACAACTCTGGAGAATTTAAATAACTGTGGGGTTTTGTAGCTGTTTTTGTTTGACACTTCTAATAAGTAACATCACATGAATAATATTCTGTTCACATTTGCCACACTCACTATATAATAGATGAAAAGTTTCTAAGATTACTATTTGGATGTTTTTATAATTTTTTTTTGCTGCCTTTTGGGTATCTAACCTTCTCCCTATTAAGTGAGAGACATCTATCTAACATAGAAAAGATGAGGATTTCTTGCAAAAAAATATAGCAAAGAGAAAGAATAAGGTGAAAATCGGCTATCTGTCAAAAAGAATTATTTTTAAAAAACTCTAATTTAAGATCCATGCAATTGTCTTAAAAAACACTTGAAATTTATTTAACATCTTTCTTGTCCTACTTTGTCCTTTCTTGTCCTGCATTCTTTCTTTATGACATGACAATATAGAGTTCTCCAATACATAAAGAAAATATGACTGTTCATCACAGTGGCTCTATAGTAATGGTGAATGAAGACAGGAAGATGGAGCGAATGTCATTTGGGAAATCTCCCTCTTAGATTCTAGGAATTGAAGGAGGGGGAGATTGAGGAGGTGGTGGGAAAGCAAAGCTGTCAGAGAACTATGCTTCCTGGGAAGGAGTTACAAGAGAAATGTAGAGACGATTAGTACAGAATGGACTTTTAACTTCGGCTCCTTAGCAGGGAAAATGGTCTCCTAAAGATGTCTATACCCTAATCCCTCAAATCTGCAAAGATGTTACCTTACATGGTAAAAGGGACTTTGCAGATATGGCTTAATTTTGAGATAGGGAGAATATCCTGGAATACCTTTGTAAATCCAAAGTAATGACAAAGGTCCTTATAAGTGAAGACAGAGAAAAGAAAGCAAGAGATATGAAATGTTATTCTGTTGGTTTTGAAGATGGAGAAGGATCCAAGAGCTAAATGTACACCTACTACCAACCTGGTTTTAATAAAGTGAAACATATTTCAGACAGCTGACCTTGAAAATTTCAAGATAATAACAATAATTATGTAGTTTTAAATCATTAAGTATGTGGCAATCTGTTATAGCAGCAATAGGATACCAACACAGATCTCTCCAGAACCTTCCCAAATGACTGCAGGCCACCCTCCCACCATAATGCCTTAACATCACATCATCTTGTTCAGGCAGATGGGAGTCTGCAATTGGGCTTTCCAAGCCCCCTGCTAAAAAGAGATGAATGGACCTGCTGCCTTAAGGACTCCAAAATTAACTAATCCATATCAGAGATGTAATACAGATATATCATGAAGATAGGAGAAAAGCTTGTGTATGGACTGAGAAATGTCAAGATTAGTGGGGAATATTATGAGTTGCCAGCCAAGATTCAAGGTCCTCTGCCTGTAGTCTCCAGGCTCTAAAATAATGTATGAGGGCAGGTAATATACATGTAAATGCAGTTTGACCTTGTTTGTGATTTACGACTTAAGGCTGCTATTTGGTCACTCATGGGCTGCTTCAACTTCTGCAGGAAAGATCTACTAGTTAAAAATCTCAGGTACTTGTAAATTCTGGAAAACTACTGTGTACCTCTCCATAAATTATTTTGGGGGAAGAAAAGTTGCTTTCTGCAAAGCAAGTCCCTGATTTTGGAGATACACCTTTATACTCAACTGAGAAAATTATGGAACTAAGCAAAATTAGGATTTTTTAGTCCTATCTTTCACAGGCTAAAAATGTGCAGCAATTATGAATTGTACATTTTAAGAATTTTTTCTCTCTTTTTAGTCTGATGATCAATTCAAATTCAATATCTGAAGACACTTGTGGTTCTGCTACTACTAATGTGATGTGACTCTATGAAGAAACTTCAAAATAGATGTTGCATTGGTTCCTATGGATGCAGGTTTATCTAACATACCACTAACATAAATGGTAAGCCTTCTTTAACAAAATATAATTGTGAGAGCAATTGACTTTTTTTTTAAAGATGTTATTTTATTTATTTGACAGAGAGAAACACAGCCAGAGAGGGAACACAAGCAGAGGGACCAAGAGAAGGAGAAGCAGGCTTCCCGCTGAGCAGGAAGCCTGATGTGGGACTTGATCCCGTGTCTCCAGGATCATGACCTGAGCCGAAAGCAGCCACTTAACCAACTGAGCCACCCAGGCGCCCCAAGAGCAATTGACTTTTAATAAATAAAGAATTCCATGAAAAAGATAACATGTGAACTAAAACAGAAAGAAGAGCATACCAGGTACAGGCAGTACCTGTTCAAAGACCAGAAAGGAAAATGTTTGTAAAATAAATCAGAAGTCCCAAGTTTTCTAACTGTAAATAAGAAGACAAGTTTCTATTTCCTTTTGTATAACCGTAGGATTTTAAACTATTTCTAATAGTTCTAAAATCTTTATAATAGGACATTTAATGGACACATCTTAGGCATATAGTTGTCCAAAACACTCATATTGATCTAATTGGAAATCACTTGTTTTTTTGTAATCAGGTGCTCTATGATTTTGTAAAAGTGTCATAAACTATTGTATTTGTGCAATATTATTAATTTCATAGATGAAAACTGCATTAAAATATTGTTAGAGATTTATACGTGTTGTCCTAGTTATCTCTGATTTGGTGACTTACTGTCGTGTAGAATTGAAGAACTATGCATATGAACAGTATCCAATGTGGGTCAACTACAAGTAGCACTCTTATCAACACTCTTGTATCTTGCTGTACAGTATTAGCTAAGAATGAAATCAATGAGTTTTGGGGTACTCATATTTTTAACTTGATGTAAAATATCATGACTAAAAATGCTTAAAAGGAAATTAAAGAAAAATAATCTTTTATAATTTCAAAACTGAGCCAGAAATTTATGTCAGGGTGTCAGTATGTTGGAAATTTTAATAATGATTTACAAAGTGCCTTTCTAAGTCACATGACTGGCAACTATCAAAGATAGGGCTTGGAACTTTTTTTTTAAGATTTCATTTATTTATTTGACAGAGAGAAAGATCACAAGCAGGCAGAGAGGCAGGCAGAAAGAGAGGAGGAAGCAGGCTCCCTGCAGAGCAGAGAGCCAGATGTGGGCCTTGATCCCAGGACCCTGAAATCATGACCTGAGCGGAAAGCAGAGGCTTTAATCCACTGAGCCACCCATGAACCCAGGCTTGGAACTTTTAATAGAAGTCCAATAGTAAAAATGAGCTCAATTCCTCTTTAATCAGTAAATTATTCAAATGAATGAAAACATCATCAGGATATAAGAAATATTAATTTTTTTTAAGATCTTATTTATTTATTTGACAGAGAGAGAGATCAGAAGCAGGCAGAAAGGCAGGCAGAGAGAGAGAGGAGGAAGCAGGCTCCATGCCAAGCAGAGAGCCCAATGCGGGCTTGGAACATAGGACCCTGAGATCATGACTCAAGCCAAAGGCAGAGGCTTTCACCCACTGAGCCACCCAGGCGCCCAAAAAATTTTAAAATTTATCTATAAACTCAGAGTGGTTATTGAGCCAGATATAATTCATTTAAATCAAGTTTTTACCTAAATATGGATGTACATTATTTCAGAAAATTAGCATTCAACCATCAATTTAGTTCCTTTATCTTTATAGTCATATATCCTGTTGGTAGTATATCAAAACAAAATAATGAATTTTATACTTTAGAAAACAATTCTTATCACTTATTTACCATAAAGAAAAATAAGGTTAATAGAGAATTATAACAGCTGGTTCATTGTTGACATTATCTATTGAAAGCACAAAGTTTATAAAATTATAGGGAAAAATAAAAATATTTTACTTGTGACTTATTTGATAAATAATAAAATGCATAGAGAAATAGAGTCACACTTTAGGTAGATGAATCAATGAAATACAGATCTTTTTTTTTTATCAGAGTATACTATTTCACTAAAACAATTTTTAGTTTTTTAAGCAAGAGTGAATTTAAAAATCTGAGAAAAATAGTAAAAGACATATTTTAGTCCTACTCTTTGTCTCATTTTGTCTGGAGAGCTAGAAAGCTAAAATCAGATGTATTGCTCTGGAAGGACGAAGGTCTGACAGTGTTTTCTCCTCTCATATGGACGTGTGACAGCGCAACGTTTATAAACTTTTCTATAAAAAATAAAGCAAGGAATTTTAATTCTTTATATAGGTTTGAATACATATATATTGGAAATGTCATCTAATCTTACCAAAGGTAGGTATCCATGGTAAATTCTCATCAAATCCTTACTCATTCAAAATGCTTTTCTGTGCTCCAAAGTTTCAAGTATCTATTATTAAATTAACTTTCTCCATAAAACATGCATATTATAAATGCTTGTGAGATATTAACAAAGTTTATTTTCAGGGAAGAGGAAGAGATCCACATGGGAATTTTAGTAGATTTAGACACTTGACTCAAATTCTGTTTTCCAGCAATGTTCTGAGTATTTCCAGATTATCATTAGTAGTTTTTCTTCAGTTCTTGCTCGCAATTAACCTTTATAGTTTCTTTAATACGAAAACAGTGCACTTTCTACCATTTGCATTTTTATCTTACTAATAACATTTTTCATTTCCATCTTTTGATTTCAAATGTAATTATTTTGAGATTACTATCACCTAAGTGTTGTAAAACTGTTATCAACAATAACTCTTTTTCATTACAAAATTAAAATTTATCTTATCATTGTTCATTGCAAATCATCCTATTGTATGCATTGACATCTATTAGCTTTGTAAACATGGCTGCTATTTAAGAAGACTTAGCCTATGATTCTTTTAATATATCTTGTTGGTAGTGAGTCTTGGTTTAATCAAGCTGAAGAGTTTTACACCTAACATATGTATTCCCAATTTCAGTTTTTTCCATTTGAATATGTCTATAAATATACATGTCAACATAAGGCAGTAACGTTTCTAAGTTTTGCTTTGTTTTTTTGTTTGTTTGTTTGTTTGTTTAAAGATTTTATTTATTTGACAGAGAGAAACACAGCCAGAGGGGGAACACAAGTAGGGGGAGTGAGAGAGGGAGAAGCAGGCTTCCTGCCGAGCAGAGAGCCCGATGTGGGACTCGATCCCAGGTCTCTGGGATCATGACCTGAGCCGAAGGCAGTCGCTTAACTGACTGAGCTACCCAGGCGCCCCTCTTTGTTTTGTTTTTAAGACTTAATTTTATTTATTTCAGAGGGAGAGAGCACAAGAGCAGAGGGAGGGAGAAGCAAACTCCTCCGTAACCAGGCTCCCTGTGGTCTAGATTCCAGGATATTTGGATCATCACCTAAAGTGAAGGTAGATGCTTAACCAACTCAACCCCTTAGGCACCCCAGCATTTCTATGCTTATAAATACACACACTCATACAGGCACACATACGTAAGGTAAATATTTTGGATTAATCATAGTAATACCTAGTTATTTGCCAGGAAATATGCTAAGCTCTCTGTGATATAGAGGATTATTGCATTTAATCATCACAGAACTGCATGCTATAGGTGTCATAATTTATTCTATATTACAAATAAAGGAGCTAACTCTTTACATTAATTGTTCTCCTCAAGGATATTGAAAAAACAAAGTGGGTTAATGGACAGCTATTAAGTTTAGATAATAGTTTCATGAATGAGTATTAGGAGTATACTTGTGTTAAACACTGGGTATTGTATGTAAGTGATGAATCACTACATTCCACTCCTGAAGCCAATATTACACTATATGTTAACTAACTGGAATTTAAATAAAAATTTGAACAACAAAAAAAGAAGAAAAAAGCAGTTTCTTAGATTTCTGTTGATTTCTTTTTTTATTTTGTGAATGACTCCCATGATAGTACAGGCAATAGAATTCAATTTATTGACCATTACAATGACTGGCACAGAATAGAACATGTTTTTCCTTCTTGGGATTTTATAATGGTAAAGGATAAGAGTTCACTAGCTATTAAAATCCTTGAAAATCTTTACTTCCCTTAAAGCTCTGTTCATCTGATCCTGTGTAAAGTTACTTATTTTATTGTCAAAACATCTCAATAATTTAAAATTATCAACTGCCATTTTGACAAAAAAAGTAAATTGGATATTTCCATCTCAATCAGAGGTATATTTGAAATATATTAAGAATATTTATACATGGATATTTTTAATAAAGTGACCCAACCATTTCTATGACATTATTTTTTCTTTGTAATAAGTAAAAATTTTAAGTGTTAGAGTTTCTCTTTTAATAATAATATCAAAATATACCCATCCAACTGAGAGCTGAGAATTACTCAAAAAAATAGAAATCCTGTATTCAAACAGTGTTGCCAAATTTTAAAACATTCAGAAGTGTTCTTTTGGAATTATCACCAGAACTTTCAAATTAATTAATTTCAGTTAAATAAAAATGAATTCTCTACTTTAAAATAAGAATATAATTTTCAATGTTCTTTTCATTTACTCCTTTCCTACCAATATTTAGTTCAGCTTGATTCCATTCATCCCATTTTCTTAGGTCTTTCCAGACTCAGCTCCAAAAGAAGTTATATTGTGGAGTTATATGATAACTACATGCCTGAAGAAAGTTAATAAGTATATGGTAGTTATGTGGTAAGTGTGGTTAGTTGAGAACATGGTTCTAAACAATAAGTAATAGACTTAAAGTTACAGAAGTGAAAAGTTGCTTGTATCATTTATGTAAGAGATAGTGTAATGTAGTCAATGAATCACGCATTTATTTGAAATTTTTAAAGATTTTATTTATTTCTTTGACAGAGAGAGATACAATGAGAGAGGGAACACAAGCAGAGGACGTGGAAGAGGGAGAAGCAGTCTTCCTACTGAGCAGGGAGCCCAAAGAGGGATTCGGTCCCAGGGTCCTGGGATCTGACCTGAGCCATAATTTATGAATATGTTTGAGGGGTAAAATTAGAAAACATAAGTCAAAGTACTCAGAAAATTATAAAAGACAGTGATTATCAAAGATAACAGCAATAAAACGCCAGTTAAGTGTAGAACATATTGAGAGCTGTGATATCAGTACATGAAATATTTTACAGAACATCAATAAACCTGCCACCTTTAAAGCTGAGCAAACTGGGGCATGTGGGTGGCTCAGTCGGCTAAATGGCTGACTCTTGATTTTGGCTCAGGTCAATCTCAGGGTCATGGAATCACCCAACCCACCCCACCACCACCCACCAGAGCTCCAGGTCAGGCTCTGAGCTGGTCTGGGAATTTGTTTGAGGTTGCCTCCCTCTTCCTCTCTCCCCAGTAGTGCACACATTCTCTTTTTCTCTCTTTCTCCAAAATAAATACTTTTTTTTTTAATTTAAAAATACAGTTAAATACAGTTAAGCAAACTTGAGGAAAACAGATGCACAGTAACATTTAGATGAATAGTAATATAGCATAGGGGAACTGACCTCAGAAGATAGAAATAACTTTCCTGGATCAAATACACAATAGTTAATAAGAACAGGGAAACGAAGAGGGCATGCAGTGTTTGTAACATATGAACAATCTTTGTAGCAATTCAGATTTTTTATTTCTTGAACCAATGGGATTTTATAAGTAAAGATACTTATTTTATATTTATTGGCCTCTCCTTCAGCTCTCCTAATTTTAGGGGTCCTTTCCTCTCCAAAGGAAATATTCTTCCACTCTGAAATTCTTCTTCTTTTTTTTTTTACAATACTTTGGTTTTTTCACCTTGAATTTGTGACCTTTCCTATCCTTTTTGTTTCTGACTGATTCTAATATTCCATATATATTTATTAATTTGTCTGACTGACTTTTTATCTAAATATAAAATGAGTCTGAGAATGAGAAAATAAATTTGCTTCTGAGTTTTTGCACAAAATGAAAATTGATTAATCCATCTCCTGCTCTGAAGTCTAATTGCAACAAGATTTCACCAGCATACTTTATACCGCTTTTCCCACAGAATTGCCATGTGTTTCAAACTCTGTTCAGTTTAAGAAGTGAATATAAATTATTAAAAAAAGACATATTTAAGTTTCAACTTAGGTTTTATCATCTGGAAAGCTTTCTTAACTCCCCCAGAATTGGACAAAGACTTTATCTGTGTTTCAGTAAGTTTTTCCACATCATTAGACTTTTGGAATGGCTCTACTATATGAGATTATCTCATTATTTTCATTTTCATTAGTAGACTCTGAGCTCCTTTAATATGGAGCCTGTTTTATTCATCTTTTATCCCCAGTGCTTGACACGGTACTTGGTATATAGAGCATTTTCTGCTGATGCTTAATAAGTATTGAGTAAATTGATATCTGATAAGAAATTTCTTATAATTCACATATCTGTTATAAATTAAATTAACAATAAGAATTAAACTGAAGGAAATTTATGAGATGATGTTAATTTATTTTACAATAATAAAATTAAATATGATGACTTATAAATTCTATACAATGTATATGCCTAATTAATTCTGCAGTGCTCTATCTCACAGGATATGCAGGTCCAACATGCCAGTAAGTATAACTTACTTCTAATTGAAGCCTATAAACTTTAGCCTTAGACAGGTAGATCACTACTTTCCACAGTATACAGAAAAAAGAGTGGGTATTTATTCACAAATATAATTTTATTGAAGTACCTATGTTATTATAAGTTAGTTTAACATCACATGTAAATTTTATTTATTTATTTGTTTGTTTGTTTGTTTGTCTGTTTATTTGAGAAAGCAGGGGGTGGGCAGAGGGAGAAGGAGAGACAAAAATCTTTTGGGGGGACTTCAGGGGGAGAGATCTTTTGCAGGCTCCACCCCCAGCACAGAGCCTGACTTGGGGCTCCATCTCATGAACCTGAGATTATGACCTGAGCTGAAATCAAGATTTGGATGCTTAACTGACTGAGCTACCCAGGCACCTTACATCACAAGGAAATTTTAAAATCATATTTTTCTTATTTTCATCATGAGAAAATGACTTCAATTCCAAAGAAAGCACAAACTCTGTTTTAAGGATTTTATATGAGCAGTATAGAATTTCATAAACACCAAATATTTTAGAAATATAGAAACATTATATTTCTGGGGGTTAGCAAAGTCATTTGAAAGTAACAGAGCACATCAGGGCAAAGTTTATAAAATGAAAGACACTATATATGCCTATTATTACTACAGAAATGAATATAAGTAGGTCACTTACCTATAGAACCACGTTTAGGAAAATCATATGGAAAAATGTGGTCCATGAATAAACATATTTCAAAGCAAAAAATAACAAAACTATAATTATGACAAAAAAAGCCAGGAGATCTATTTCCCAAATATTAAAAAAAATAAATTAAAATGAGAAGTAGTAAACTCATGCCCTTCATTTAGCAACTGTTTACGAAATAGCCATTCTAAAACACTTTAAGACCTAAAAGCATACTAGCTAAGAAATGGTTCCTACCTTTAAAAAGCTTTGTTTCTACTGGAAGAGAAGATAAGTATACACATAAAGATACCTTCAATATAAGATAGTGAATGATAAGATTTAGGGAAGCACCTAACATGCAACATCCCAACATAATCTGTATTTCTCCTTTTTTTTTCTAGCAGTAGTGGGGTTTGATGTGCATCTTGATTAGTGAAAAACACTAACAGTCCCAAATTCACTGCTAGTCTAGGAATTCAGGGCTGGCCCAGTATACAGAATCAGTGCAAAGATTTTCCAGAGTGCTGGTTATTGGTTGGGTAGAGCATGTGAGCTAAGCTGGCATAATTAGACTATAGGAAAGGAATGGGAATGAGGAGTTCTCAATTTATCTTCTGTCAGATGTGAACTAGGCAACCTGTAATCCCTGGAAAGTGACAGTCTTTCTATAACCAGATATAGAAATAAGCTGTGGAAATTTATAATATGCACCATAGACAAACTGACAGAATCTGAGCCCTTAACGCTATTTTTGAGTCTCTACAACACTCAATCAAGAGCCCTCCCTACATTTTATATGGAACACTACATTTAATTATGGTTTAAGCAATTTTGGGTTTTCTTTTATTCACAGTCAGAAACATCCTGATGGATAAAAAGCATTGGTTCATTTCTGGTACAAACTATTTCATTCAAATTATCAGCATAAGATTATTTTATCACAAGAAAACATACCCATTATTATATAAGATACAATGACAAAGTGAATAGCTATTAGAAAATGAGACAAAGTCATATTATTGAGAAATGAAACAAATTTTAATTAGCTGACCAATATAGTTGAAAAAATCAATTGCTTTCAAATACGCCAGAATAAAAGAGCTAGAAAATATAATAAAACTCTTATTTATTATAACAATAAATGATACATTTAATATACACAAACTTAAGTAAAAATCAAGGACCTGAGTGAACAAAGAAAAAAGTACAGAAAGATATTACAGATATTACAGAACTACAGAAAGATATTACAGATTAAGTAGATGTAAAGACATTGGATGGTAAAAGTGAAATTACAAAGATATAAATTACTGTTAATATAAGTTATATTTCCAACTCATTTGCACACAACATGCTCAATGTTTATTTTTTCAACTTAACGATTAAAAAAGTATACATAAAAATGTTTAATAAAGGCAACAACTTATAATACTTATAAAAATATTGTTAATAAAAATTATCTTGTGATAGCAGAAGGTTCACACCAGATGGGCTCCAGATGTGTAGACCATGCTTTAGTTCTTATGTTAAGTCATGGCTAGTTTAGTTACTAATTATATTAAGCGTTACACCTGTTAGTTATACTGCACTATACATTATTTTGCAAGTACGTATTTAAAGCATTGAACAAAATTACTATCTCAGCAAATGGATAAGTGACATGGGTAGATAAAATCTGAGAGAAGCCAGACATCTGGTAGACATGCACAGAGGATCAAGCTTGCTAATAATTAAACTCATGCAAATTAAAGCATCCAGACAATTCATTTTTCTCGCTCATGGAATCATCAGAAGAATAATAATGAAATGTTGGAGGCTAGGATGTACTAATAGGTGCATGGTTAGAGGATGAAAAATTGGTTCAGCTTTCTGAAAAATTACATTCCAATTTATCTTGTGAGTTTTAAAATATCCATTGTTATCTAGGCAGTGACATTTCTGAGTCTATCCTCGAGGGGAGAGAGAAAACAAAAGCAACAACACTAACAAGTTGGAGGTGTAGTCAAGTATTTATGCAACAGGATGCCACAAGTGGATGCTTCTGCTGCAAATCCTACTGAGGCTTTAACATAATAGATGTGTTACCAAGAAGGATATCAGATCCCTACATATATATATGTAGGGGTAGTAGACAAAAAGGTTGTTCATCTTTAGATGACCTCCCACTTCCACCCAAAAACTGGTTTAGAAGGAAAATAAGTGCTTGGCAATCAGAAGACAACAGGTAGTACCTAAAATGTCTTCTTGAAGCATCTGCTAAGTTCAGAAGGCACTAATGCCAGCTCGTATTGACATTCATCAGGAAAGAATGATTCTGCTCCAGTATTTCATCTCCACAATTCTTCCTTCTTCAAGTAACATAAGTCTAAACACCAGATAAGCAAAATTCAACCATGTCCTGCTTTCAGATAGTTTTTAGACTTGCAACATTCTACACTGAGGGATGAGGCCTCCATTTTAAATCAAGAAGGAATTTTTGTAGTTTTTTGTTTCATTTTTTATTCTTTTTTCCTAACGATATATTTACAGATTGAGAGAGAGAGAGTGCGCGCGTAAGGGATAGAATCTTCAAGCAGACTCACCAATGAGCACAGAGTGGATGTGCAGGCTCCTCTCACCACCCCGACTGAGATCATAACCTAAGCGAAAACCAAGAGTCAGACACTTAACTGATTGAGTCCCCCAGGTGCCCCAAAAAGAAACTTTTAATTAATACATATGGATAGACATTTAAATTATTGAACTGATTTTCTGTTTTCTGATTCAAAATGAAATGCAACTCTTGGGTGCCTGGGTGGCTCAGTCGGCTGAGCATCTGTTTTCAGCTCGGGTCATGAACCCTGAGTACTGAGATGAGTCTCGCATCTGGCTCCCTGCTCAGCACGGAGTCTGCTTCTCCCTTTTCCCCTCACCCTGCTCATGCTCTCTCTTTCAAATAAATAAGTAAAATCTTAAATATATAAATAAGTATTAAAAGTATATGAACATGTTCTTAAAAATCAGATATTTAAAAAAAGAAGTGCAACTTTTTATTACTGAACAGTGATTCTTAAGGCTTCATGGACTTTCAGCAGAGAGAACTGTTTATTTAAAAAAAAAAGGGAAGTAGGAGACAAAAATTAAATGATTGACACAAAGATGGAAAATATATTCATTAAAAAATAAACTCCCTCTGCCCCCCCAATGGAGTGAGCTCTCTCTCTCTCAAGTAAACAAATAAATAATTTTTTTAAAATAGAAGTGATTGAGACCAATATTAGATCACATAAAATTATTCTCTATAAAAATTAAGATTGGCAATTTACCAAAGCATATTAATAGAAATAAACAAACTTATCTGCTATCTATGGGACTCAATCAGTAATCTGGTCATGATGAAAAAAAAATCATTCAAATGCCTCCCGATGCCAGAGAAATATATATTGAAGGAAAAAGAGAAGTGGTGGTGGCCAGTAAGAAAGAATCACTCTCTGGGATGTTTATCTCTAAAAATGTGAACAGGAGAGCAAAATTCAATAAGCGATACTAGCAGTAACTCAATTAGAGTGAAACACATTTAAATAATATTTGATGTTTTAATTCACAGTTTACTTGAAAAAAGTTATCAGAGCATTAGGAATAAATATAGAAACTATTAAGTAACTGAAGCCAAAACTGAATTTATTCAGAAACATAAATAAATGAAAAACACATACCTGAATTCTTTAATTATCCCAACATACAGTCCTTCTACACAATGCTTCTTTCTAGAAACAGCAAAGTTTTAATCTAAAGTAAATTTTTGATTACTGTAAAATGCCACTAGTTGAAATAGCAACAGCATTTATAGCCTGAGGGCAAAGCAATGCTCTAAGCCAGGAGCATTTTCCAATGCTGCAGACATTCCATGGACGGACTCAGACATTAGGTCCCCATGTCAGAAAGCCATCAATGGCATAATTAAGGGAAGATCAGCATTTTTAGCTTTATACGACAAAGCCAAACTCAGCTATATAACCAAGCCACATAAACTTTAATGAGGAGAATGTTTCATTCTTATCCAATCTGTGCCACTTTACAGACTCAGTCATATATGTTAGTACACACCATAAAAACAAATAGCTCCAAAAGTGAGTAAAAAAGAGATAGGGATGTGTTATTTTATACTAGAAGACTGTAGGGGAGAAAATTCAGTGATCGAATTTTTAGAATTTCTTCACGTTCTTGGTTGGTATTTCTTAGTTCTGAATTGACTGTTCCATTACCTCCTATGAATAAATGGAGTCACATAATTATTTATATGTTGGTTAAAGAACTCTCTTTGTGTGTAGATTCTATTTGTTAAAGCAACAACTTTTGGAGTCATCTATTTTAAGGATGGCAAAGTAAGCAGAATCAAATTTCTGAACTTAATGACAATGTCAGTGTAGCTTATGAAACCATAACTATGTAAGAAGAGACATCTGGTGGGCACCAGGCATGTAATGTTCGGTTAGCATCAGTGATTCTTCCAGCTTCTCCTTGTGCTGTAATATACGTGTGGCAGAGTGCCACTCAAATTAAGTAGACCATCCAACTGTCTTGAATATAAAGTAAAGAATACAATGCTTGACTAGGCAGACTAGTTGCACATGAATTTTGATGCAGATGCCTAGTAAAAATGTTTCTGATAACTTGCAGTAGAAAACATCTGAAAGAATCAATAAAAAAAGATTTCTAGAGACCACACAACTATCTTTATGGTGCAGTAATTTCAAACACAGGCACAGGTCTTCTTGTTACATTCCATTTTTAGTACACTGAGACTGATGGCTATAAGAGGCATGGCAACCATTACAACCAAAATAAGATGTGCACCAATAAATAAATAAATAAATAAATAAATAAATAAATAAATAAATAAAATCTAGTGTGTGTATATATAATTAGTATATAAATATGGCTCATGTCTGTATATACATGTGCATACTTTGAAATAACGCCACCTTATTTATACAGTCCCCCAAAAGGAAAAGGGCACATTTTCCAACTTTAAGTAAAATGCTATTATTTTTTTAAATATTATTTGATTATAACACATAGATTTTCCTGTCTCATATTTTTTCTTCCTAATTAGTGGAATCATGAGTAAAAATCCTTAAGACAAAGGCTTGAGTTTTTCTCACTTCCCTCCTTGGAAGTATTAACCTGTATTCCTCTCCAGAGCAAAGACACTATTAGGCCTGAGTGCTGGCTATTGTTTGACAATAAGGCCTAGGACTGTACAGAAATCCCAGAAGGAAAAAAATACTGTAGGGCTTTCTTCCCTCTGGGTTAGCAAATAATTGCTTAGAAAACATTCCATTGGGGCGCCTGGGTGGCTCAGTGGGTTAAGTATCTGCTTTCAGCTCAGGTCCTGATCCCAGGGTGCTCAGATCAAGTCCAGCTTTGGGATCCTTGCTCAGCGAGGGAGTCTGCTTCTCCCTCTGCCTACCACTCCCCCTGCTGTGTGCTCTCTCTCTCTCTCTCTCTTCTCTGTCTCTTTTCTCTCTCTCTCTCTCTGACAAATAAATAAAATCTTAAAAAGAAAAGAAAAGAAAACATCCCATTGTTAATGAAACCTGATGCAAAGATTAGAATACTGGCGATTTGGGAAAGGGTTTGGCTTATAAAACCACCACACTTTGTGGGTAAAGTTGACACTGCTCAAGCTGAATAAATCTAGTCTAATGGGCCACCAAGAATCCCCGGAAGGCTGGGAAAGTCCTAGAAGACCGAGGGGCAGTAGGACTTCCTCCTGGTGCTTCCGTGGAGGAAATAGCAGCCTGCCCATGGGTTCCCTTCATTTCAAGTCATCAACCAGACCTGACTCAATAAGTAGTGTTGGTATAATTGACTACACTCACCTTAGGGAAAAGCTGGGTCCATCGTTCCCATAATATACAAAAATAACAGCAACATTAATAAAAACAATCTTTGGAAGGCAGTGAGAGACTACATGAAAAATAATTGAGTTTTACAAGGTCTGATATGTTCTGAGAGAAACAAACTGTAGAACACTTCATATAATTATCTCATTTTTGTCAGGCACTGACCCCCAAATCCACTACATTTATAAAATGCTTAATAGGATTATAAGAACAAGTAGAAAAATACATTAGTGTACATACTAGATGATTAATATAGGTTACTTGATGTGGTAAAAGGAAAACAGAAGGAGAGGAGAGAGAAAGGAAAAAGAAAAAAGACTGCTTTAACAAAATTACCTTATATCTGTCATAGGCCTTCATATATTTAAAGATTTAATTGTGTATATATTAATATTAAATAAATTATAGAAAATGGTAATCCTAAATGAGGTATTACAGTCCATCTGTGTTTTGTAATGCTGAAGAAAACTAACATGGATAACTAAGGTTTACTAAAAAAATATTAATCAAATCACATCATTGAAAAAACTAGGACATACATAAAGCAATATCTAAATTAATGAATATACAAAATACTATCCACATTTTTTCAAGGTGCACTGTATGTATTAATTTCAAAGCAGAAAACCTTTAAGCAATAACTCCAACATAAGCAGTAAGAAGAAAATATCACAAGGGCAAAAGAACTATAAAGATAAAAACATGAAAGCAGTCAAGAGATCTTAAAGATCTATTTTATTGCCACATTTATACCTCTTAATGTGAGTAGTATATTCTAGTGTTTTGAAAGTGTAATACACCTTCTCCAGCTGCTTTCAATAGAGCCAGCACTGGCAGATATGAAAAGGAATTTGCCTTTCCACCCTTTCTTCTTCTTCCTCCGCAATTTAAAACAATTACTTCAAAAATGTTCAGGCAAGATTCATTGGCTGATTCCTCCCTGGGCAATCACCTATATAGGTGATAACTTTAGATGGAATTAATAAACTTTCAATAATGTGTTTGTCTTTCCCTATGAAAACACTAGGTTCTTTGTCCCACTTTAGTTATCAACACGACAGAATAATTTCCAATATTGTTTTTGAAAGAGAGTTTGGCTTCCTGTCTCATTTTTGCAGAGATCTGAAATGATTTTAAAGGTAAGCATGGTTCTAGTGGGTTTTTCAGTGTAAACAACAAGAGTATGTTGTTCATACTAAATTCTAGAGTGATCAAAATAGATATGCCTTAAAAAAAAAAATAGATATGCCTTTGGCCTCAGAGAGTTTAGTAAGTTATTCATGGTTAAAACACAAATTAATGGTTACAATAGTGATGATTCCTGTAAAAGACAAACAAATAAGCAAAAAACAGGTGCTGGGCTGAAATATAGTGGGAGTCATGTCAGTTGACTTCATTTAGCTGGGGTAGTTCAGAAGAGATGATTGCCTCCAGGAGTCGAGACTATCAAGGCTAATAAGATTACTTAGTAATATCATGAAGATAAAACTGTTGTGCCAAGATTAACTAGAGCAAGTGCCAGACTTCAGTTCAAACAAGCCCCTTAATCTCTATTCTTAGAAAATTAAAGGGTTTGAAATCAGAAATATGAAATATGAAATTACTAATTTCCATATTAAATGGATATTGTCTATGAATTTCAAATGAAGTTAGTATTACAAACCATATGATTAATAACAAAGTCAAATTTGATATCTAAAAGCTAATTTTATAGTGATATTTGTGTTCAAACTCTAATAATATATTAATAAGGGAATATTTGAAAATTTTGATGCAATTCTAAAGTTTGCTCCATCTTATTATAATACTCCTATGGAAAAAAAAGATTTTTTCTTAAATGAAAAATTATTTGATTTGCCTTAACTAAAATCCTGAAAAATAAGAAGCTTTGTCAATCCTCTTGCTTATAATATTTTTCTTTATTTTAACCATAATTCAGTAAAATTTGATTTATTCATTGCAGGGAAACCAATAATTCTTACATTCATGAAGTTAAAATAAAAAGTACTTACCAAAAAAAAATCAAAGGACTATTTCATAGATTTATGACAGAAAAAACCTACTTGTGAATCAAATATCTGTAAAACATATGTCAGAGGGAAAAACATATTTTAGAGGGATGAGAGTGGCTTTCTATCATCCATAACTAATAATTTCTTAAATTGCAATAAAAAGACATTTTATTCAATAACAAAAACCTCCATTCAAATAGGTAATTGTGCAATAATAAAAAACAAATCTATTTATCCATCTATTTATATAATTCTTAGAGTTTCAATTTCAAGAGAAAAACCTCAATGTTAGTGGGAGCACAGAGAAATAGAGTTTTCTTAAACTGCTTTTGGAAGTGTGATTTAGTCCAAGCTTAGCAAATTGTTTTTAAAAATCCTTAACAGTATTCATTTCCTTCACTCCAGTAATACCATTTCTGAAAATGAATCTCCTCAAAATAATATCAGATGGTAATGGTAATTGTGTGATGAATAAAAAATAACAGAACTGTCCAGATTAAATAAATCACCTGACGGTGGAATACTTCTTACCTAATAAAAATTATTTTGGTCATTAATATTCATTGGCATGGAAAGACACAACCTGTCTCTCCACACACATACAAGGATAATCTATAACTATATATACCAACTGTGATTATCTCTCTCTGCCCTGGGAATTAAAAGATGCTTGTCACAGTTTCAAATTATCTATGAGTATCTTTTAATTTTTTATAAAATTAACATGTATTATTTTTATAATAAGAAAGCTATTCTTAACTATACCAAAAATATTTTTTTTAATTTCTGTTGGTAGTAAAGACCACTATCTTTCCCCTTAGATATATGCAAAATTTTATATAGTTTCATTGTTTTGTTTATGTTGAAGAAAATATTTATCAACAAATTGATGATTGAATGCATAGGTAATTATTTACATGCCTGAGAGTAGGCTTAACATGAAGGAATTTTCTATGTTATCTTTCCTTTGGGTAGAGAGGAATAGTGTGCATTCTTTGCTTTCCAAAATTAACAAACGGATTTCCTACTTTCTTTTTATTTTTGGCTAATTGCTTTTTCTAATTTCAAAATAAAATATTTTATTGCATCATTATTTGTGTTTAGTTTGGCACTTCAATTTCCTTTTCAAATTTTAAACAAATGCTCGGAATGTTCAAGAATTTATGCAAGAATTTAACTTTGCTAAAGGGTCACAGGCTTTAACTATTCTCTCTGAGAATAATCCTCTCTCTCTCTTCCTATTTTTTTTTTAAGACTTTATTTATTTATTTGACAGAGTGAAACACAACTAGAGAGGGAACACAAGCAGGGGGACTGAGAGAGGGATAAGCAGGCTTCCCGCCGAGCAGGGAGCCCGATGTGGGGCTCAATCCTGGGTCTCCAGGATCATGACCTGAGCCAAAAGCAGTCGCTTAACCAACTGAGCCACACAGGCGCCTCTCTCTTCTTATTTCTTGAGCCACCTAGTTCAGAGAGACAATCTTACCTCTCAGTTTATGGTAACTTATCAGTTTGGGTGTGGTACCATTCCCACTTTTTTTTTTTTTTGGTTCAATGTTCTTCACTGTTAATTTCTACTCTTCCCATTTCAAATCCACTCTAAGTGTTAAAGTCTTTGAATATGCATGTATTTTTCCAAAAACATAGAATCATATGTGTACATTTTCTCTTATATCTCTGAATTTAGTATAATATCAAACATACAAAATGATTAAAAAGCATAATTCATGAGGTCAATACAAATTCGATTATAAAACAGAATTCATGAAAACATGGCCTAACCAATTTCATTTAAAGAGCATTTATAAAGCTCTTCATTAAACAATCAGACACTATTACTTTGTCCAAAATCATATGAAACAGGTGGGTGGAGGGATGGGCTAAATGAGTGATGGGTATTGAGGGCACTTTTGATGAGCACTGAGTGTTGTATGTAAGTGATGAATCACTCAATCTACTCCTGAAATTAATATTACACTATATTTTAACTGGAATTTAAATAAAAAATTGAATCTATAAAAAACATACACACAAAAAACAAAAGAATCACAAGAAAAATCTCAAAAAAAATTTTAAATATGAGTCACTACACTGTTCCATGACTAAAATGACATCAAATTTAATACCAATGATTGAAAGGTAAAAAAAATGTTAACCATAGTTTTGGAAATTTAAACAACTGCCGGAAATGGCCAGTATTCCTTGTACCAACAAATGAAAGATTACTCCAAACTTCACTGTGAGAGGAGAGGGGAAGGAAGCAGTTCAAGGCTCCGAGATAAAGACCCTTTGCTCCTCTTCGCTCCTGATTTTATTGGTCCTGCAGAAAAATCACAAATCCTTATCACTGTTTCTCAAGCACACGGTATGTGACAGGGGGTCTTTTTTTTTTTTTAAGATTTTATTTATTTATTTGACAGAGAGAGATCACAAGTGGGCAGAGAGGCAGGCAGAGAGAGAGGAGGAAGCAGGCTCCCCACTGAGCGGAGAGCCTGATGTGGGCCTAGATCCCTGAGATCCTGACCTGAGCAGAAGGCAGAGACTTTAACCCACTGAGCCACCCAGGCGCCCAGACAGGGGGTCTTATAGAAACTGGGAGGATCTGTTTACAGAAAAGATAAGATATGCTAATCTACATATTCTACTCTACAAAGCCTAAGGGATAATGCACACATCTCTTAGATGTTTGGGCTAGAAGGTAACTCCACCTAGCATTCTAAGGGTAGAGTGGTCCTACACAGGCCTTGGCATTCTCCAAAACCTTCCCTTGCCACCAGCAGCCTCTGGGTTACATTTTAGCAAGCCAGGTATCATGGCTGATTTCATGCTCTACATTAACCCCAACAAACAATAATTATTAAATAGCTACTAGACTAAATATTTTAATAAAATATTTTAATAAAAATTAAAATATTACACATAAGAAGTACAAATTCTGAGTAAGAGTTATTTTGAGGAGAAATTATATCCTTATATTAGAAAAGAAAAACCTAATAATCAAATAGCTGAATATACAAAGAAATAAGGAAACAACTGAACTACAATGTGCCTAAAGAAATGTTAAGTATGACTTTGAGGAGAAAAACATAAATAATGGAATGGAAAGTAATGAACAAAAGATAATGCTACAATAAAAATGATCAAAATATATACTATAATGTGCCTAAAGAAATGTTAAACATGACTTCAAGTAGAAAAACATAAATAATGGAATGGAAAGTAATGAACAAAAGATAATGTTACAATAAAGATGATCAAAATATACACAGGTTGTTTTCTTAAAGACTAATCCAGCATCTGGTATTATTGCTGAATGACTAAAGGCACAGATAAGCCAAATTGGGACAACAGTACAAAAATCTTTGTGCCCGTACATTTTAAAACATAAGAATAAATTTCTAGAAAGAAATATAACTTAAAATACAAAAAATTAAGGGTGCCTGGTGGCTCAGTGGTTAAGCCTCAGCCTTCAGCTCAGGTCAGGATCCTGGAGTCCCAGGTTCCAGCCCTGCATGGGGCTGCTTGTTCGCCAGGAAGCCTGCTTCTCTCGCGCGCTCCCCCTGCTTGTGGTCACTCTCTAGCTGTGTTTCTCTCTGTCAAATAAATAAAATCTTTAAAAAAATACAAAAAATTAAAAATCATAAATAATTACAGAGACGATGCATTGGAGAAAACAGGAACAAAGCCGGGTGGGTTTGAAGGTGAATTCTGGCAATATATCAAAGGAGAGATGGTTCTAGTCTGATGCAAACTCTGATAAGAAAGAAAAGCAGGAATTCCATCTCAACTGTCTCTAGGCTATAATAATCTTGATTACAAAAGCAAGCAAAATCATAAACCAATCGGACTAATGAAGACAAATGGAAAACTTTTAACAAAAACTAGCCCACCCAGTCTATGATTACTTTCAAAAACAATAAAACCATTTATTTTATTTTTTTTTTAAAGATTTTATTTATTTATTTGACAGAGAGAAACACAGCCAGAGAGGGAACACAAGCAGGGGGAGTGAGAGAGGGAGAAGCAGGCTTCCCGCGGAGCAGGGAGCCCGATGTGGGACTCGATCCCGGGTCTCCGGGATCATGACCTGAGCCGAAGGCAGTCGCTCAACCAACTGAGCCACCCAGGCGCCC
>PITA01015496.1:0-49929 GCA_004023965.1 Spilogale gracilis
AAAGAAAAGGGAGAAGACCCAAATTAACAAAATCATGAATGAAAGGGGAGAGATCACGACTAACACCAAGGAAATAGAAACAATCATCAAAAATTACTATCAACAATTATATGCCAATATGTTTAACAACCTAGAAGAGATGGATACATTCCTAGAAACCTATAAACTACCAAGACTGAAACAGGAAGACATTGACGATATGAATAGACCTATATCTAGTAACGAGATCGAAGTAGTGATCAAAAACCTCCCCAAAAACAAGAGTCCAGGCCCAGACGGATTCCCTGGGGAATTCTACCAAACATTCAAGGAAGAAATAACACCTATTCTCCTGAAGCTCTTTCAAAAATAGAAATGGAAGGAAAACTTCCAGACTCTTTCTATGAAGCCAGCATCACTCTAATCCCCAAACCAGACAAACTAAATTTCTAACCTGCATGTGTTATGTGTTTATAGAAATTACGTATACAAAATGGAAAAGGAAAAATTACACACACACACACACACACACACACACGATGAGAAATGATTTACTTATATACATATATAGAAAAAATTTTCTATATGCAAATTATATGAAAGAAATTACATATATTATTTATATAACATGTAACTATTACCATTAGTTTGAGATCTATTATTTAAGGAACTGGTAATAATGGTGACCTTGTACTATTACTAGATCCTAAAACCTGAAATAATCTTGTTCATATTATTTTGTAAAAAAAGATACACTATTAATTTTTTTAAAAAGTATCCTCAACAAAAAAAAAGCTTGAGATATTTGGGGAATATCTCTGGCTAGAGACTGAACAACAAATTGTTATTTGTTTTATTCTACTTGCTTAGATTTACCATTAATCTTACAGGTTTACTAAGATAATTTCTGAAATGGTTTACATGATAGGTTTTTAAAATTATTATTAAGATTCTTGAAATTTACATAGTATTATTATTCCAAATAATCCAATTATAATCCCTAAAATATCTCAGTAAGCAAAATACTTATCAAGTTTAATAATGATCACATAAGCAGAAAAATTGCCATCCTATTAATAGATACCACTGTACTATAAATATTCTATCCTTTGATGTTTTTACCTAATTGTGGTTTACTTACAAGCTACATAAATCCCATGGTAGTTTCCATGACACTGTTCTCTCACAATAATGGGCCTTTTTACTTGGTTTTGTGAAAGGTTGCACTAAGTAGGTAAAGCGGAGTGTATTTTGACTAATTTAAATATCTGTATTTAAATTATACATACTACATGCATGATAATTCTTTTAGATTTAAATTTTTACTTGAACTTTGTACAAAATTAATTCAAATGACAGAATTGCCTCATCCTATTCTATAAATGTTCAAAATTAATTTCCACTCTGAAGATATTACACTTCACTTTTCCTTACTTGAAAATCCTGACTTTTCAGATCATCCCCAAAAGAAGTCATCAATAAATGCAAATCAACATATTATAGGTAGTCACAAATTTTCTAATGCTCTTCTCCCCCTCTTGATTTTCACTGCAAAATTTGGTAAGTATTGCATGCATTTTCTTGTATTTATATCTACTATGATGAAAAACATCACTTTTTTTTTCTGGTGATACCAAGTATTAATATGAACACCATGATTGATGAAATTCTGAAATTTATCTGGATTTTTTCCCAAGAGCCATACATGACTCCTAAAATTATATCTCTGTTGCTCAAACACAGTTGAATAGAACAGTTTTGACATAATGGAATTCTGATGGTGTTTTCTCCATAGGAAGGCTTTTTGGTCACTGAGTAGCAGGGATTGTGGCTGGAAAACTATATTTTATGCCAAGACAGAGGGGCCCTTATTCCAATTAACTGAGTGACCTGGTATCACCACTTCAGGCATGCAAATACTGTCCTCGGCCAAAAAGGCACATAATTAAAATACCTGCTATAAAATGCTGCAAATGGACTTTGTGAGAATGCACACATTTACATGTGGAGAGACACATGTGTCCCATGCCCGCTGGGTCCCGATGCAAGGCAATGGAATCTTGTCCTGAACAAATGAATGAGAAAGTGCATTATACTCTTGCCTAGAGAAGTGTTATTCCAGTACTGTCAGGGGAAAAAAAAGTCAGATGCGTTCTGTACTGTGGCCTATAATTACATATGTTATAGTATTGTTGCAATTGATACAATATGTTTACATAAAACAATAACATTGCTATAATGATAACAAAACTAGGAATAACACATGCATTATATTTTATCTTTTGTAATAATAATAGTAAATGCACATATATATTAGACATATTAAATGTCAGGCATGGTCATCTAAATGCTTTTACTCATTAAGCTATTTAATCTTCGCAATAACGCTTATTTGGCACATTGGACAGAGAAAAATCAAAATGAGGTACAAAGAAATTAATAACTGGCCTAGATCTCACAGCTAAAATCTACAATGTATCTCAGATTGGGATTTAAATACAATAAGTCTAGCTCCCAGACTTTGTGCTTTAAAACACTCCATGAGTCTGCTTTTTACAGTAATTATCACAATACTACTGCAATTTAGCTTCTACTCAGGTAATGTATCTTGGTACTTGGGACAGATTTTTACACATAGTTCTTATTCCATCCCAGTAGAATAAATTATCAGAATATAGTGCTCTTTTACTAAGTCTTCTTGTATTATAGAAATATCAATTAAGCTTAACACTGAGATTTTGATATACTTTAACTTCAAAAATGGCAATATAAGTATTATTTCTTAAACATGCAAAGTGTAGAACTATTTCTACATGTAGGAAATATTTCTGAATATTTCATATAAAATTACATCCTTTAATAATGTTCATGCATATACTCTTCTAATTATACCAGGAGTTTCATAGATGAAAGTATGTATGTCTGTTGCATTAGTCAGTACTTTCCCACATGTTGACCACTCAACATTGCTTTAAACATAAACATGAATATATAATTTTCCTAAACAATGGCAGCAAGCATGTATGCTGGAAAAAAAAATTAATGAAGTTACTAGGTTTCAGAGGAGTGAGCATTTATAGAGGATATTCTAGTAGTTGAAATAACTGATGGTAAACTAAGACGGGACACAGACAGCCTGTTATATGTAAGGTAAGCAGAGGTAAAGGAGGGTGAGTAGTCTAAACCAAATGATCATAACAGCAAGATCAGCACAGGTGGTTAAAATTACAGTGACCTGAATTTTTTTCACTGTCTTTTTTTTTTTTTAAGATTTTATTTATTTGACAGAGAGAAACACAGCCAGAGAGGGAACACAAGCAGGGGCAGTGAGAGAGGGAGAAGCAGGCTTCCTGCCAAGCAGGGAGCTCAATGTGGGACTTGATCCCGGATCTCTGGGATCATGACCTGAACGGAAAGGAGTTGCTTAACCAACTGAGCCACCCAGGTGCCCTTTTTCACTGTCTTTTAAGTCACTATATGCTGTCCTTTTGCTCTTACTTGAAAATATAAGTTGGGGAGAGGGAGCAAACAAAAAACCAAATCTATGACTCTTCTAACTGGCTAGGAGGGTGGGAGAGGGCATGTTAAGAGGAGATTTGCTGTGAATAGTTATTCAAAAGTCCAGCTGTGGTGACTTTGTTTTGTTTCATCTTCTAAATGAGCCTCCAAAGAAGCCATATGGTATATAACTTTCTTGGGGGTAAATGGAAGCTTATAGCTAACATCTATTGGTCAGAGCTAGTTGGTTTTATATTTAGAAACTGAGTAGAAAGAAAAATGCTTAGTTATTCTGCAAAAGTAAACTTTAGATGAGTCATGTTTGTTTGTATTTTTAAAATAGGAATATTTGTCTAAAGAGGTATTGCAATCATAGCTTCCTTTCTAATAAACTTATCATCGCAGATTTGGAGTTTGGATTAGAAATATCAAATTAAACCCCCGAATCATTAATGTTATTATAATAAAGTTTTTGACATAACAAGATTAAACTTTTGTTTTCAGCCCACATTCGGTTCCTAATCTAGGGAAACTAAACTTTTTAACTTCTATGAAGGGAAATAAAAGGGTAGTTGGAGGGGATGGCCAGTACAGGTGGGTAAACAATAGGTAACCCAGACTCAGGAAGATGTGGGAGACAGAAGTGTGTCTCCGGTGTTTGATGCAGTTCTCTTCGGCTTCTGCTTAGAAATATGGACAATTAAGAGGAAGACTCATGGAACCACTGATGCTGTTGTGGAATCTCCAGGAACCCACAGAACCAAACATCTCTATTAATATTTAAATCAAATCTGACAAACACCACCAGGTGGCACCACACTGTGAATGGATTTGAACCTCATCCACACTCAAAGGCGCTCTCCGCTGTGGCATAGGATCACTCCTAATAATTATATTAAGCTCTCTATAATGTAACACCCATTTAGACAATTGGATAGTTTAGTGAGTATTCCTCTTAGTTTGGAGTCTAATCGTATATACCAAAGAGAATGAAGTCTAGGCTCCCATAGTTTTACTACCTGGGTGATCTATATCCCTGAGAGACAAAAAGAGTTTTTAGCTAATCTAGAAACCTACACAGGCTGCCAACATATTCCGGAAATCACATGAGGACTTATCATTTCAGTGAAAGTAGATCAAGTTAGTTGGGCCAATAACCCTCCCAAAGAGGAATTTCAAAAAACATATTGCCTCCCACCAACTTTTGTAAGTATCAGATATATGAAATAATATGTATAATATAGTCAAATAATATAATAATGATATCGTCAAAATATAGGGGAAAATGAGAATCTAGGAGACATTTGCTAATTTTTCAGAAAGAACAAGGAGGAATTCTACTTTCCATATAGAAAACGAATTTCTTAATAAACCAGTATCTCACAGATAACAACTGTAATATCTAGGCAAAAGATGGGCATCTGGGAAGTCAAGAAAAGCAGGCTGATTTTGAAGAGGATCCAAAATGTAGGGAGGTTACTGGCCTGGCTGAGTTTCCTTTTGGGGTTCTGTATACTGAGCATGGCTGCAGTGGTGTACAAACCCCAATAGAACACCCGCCGTTGTTCTAGCCAGAAGAACAGGGAATGAGCATGTCAGCCTGGAGAGAATTGGAGAAGGTTGAGAGAGAGGCCCCAAAATGGAGAAAAGACTCAAAGTTTCTGTGTATGAATTCTGTTCATGTTTGTGGCTCACCTTCGAAACATGTATTCATGAGGCAAACTGAAAACATTCTGGGCTAAGATTGAAATACAGGAAGGAAAATGAAGATTCGACATGCTGTCTACTTAGGCAAGTCTGAGTCTTTCAGTTTGAATCTAACCAGGTTAATTTTCTTCTAAAGCAAAAACATCATCCCTCTTAGAGGACTCAGAGTATCTAGAGTCTCCATGACAGAACCTTCATGATATTCAAGATATTATAAACAGTTTTATGTAATTAAACTTGAAAACTTAGACAAATGGACAAATCCCTAGGGAAATATAATCAGATAACAAAGATTACTTTGAATCTACAATCATTATGGTATTGGCACAAGGATAGAAAAAGAGCCACACAAAAAAAGAGAACCCAGAGACACACCCTTGTATGTAGAGACTCTTAATTTATAACAAAAGTGTGAGTATAGAGAGGGTGGAAAAGTTACAGAAAGAAAATAAAAGCAAACCCCTGCCTTGCACAAAAATCATTCTGAGGTGGGTGTAGGACCAAGTGTGAAATGTAAAACTATTAAGTTTTTGAATATATTACAGAAAAATATCTTCCTGGGTGCCTGGGTGGCTCAGTTGGTTAAGCAACTGCCTTCGGCTCAGGTCATGATCCCGGAGACCCGGGATCAAGTCCCACATCAGGCTCCCTGCTCGGCGGGAAGCCTGCTTCTCCCTCTCTCACTCCCCCTTCTTGTGTTCCCTCTCTGGCTGTGTTTCTTTCTATCAAATAAATAAAATCTTTAAAAAGAAAAAAGAAAAATATCTTCTTATCATGGTTAAGAAAAAAGTTATTTTAATGAAGAAAAGAAAGCACTAAACAGTAAAGATTAAGAAATTAAACCACATTAAAAAGAACTTGTTTTTCAAAGATACCATATATAATAATATAGAAACTCCAGTTAAAACCATAATGAAAGTCTATTCTATGACCAACCAGGTTGGCAAACATTTTAAAATTCAACCTTACCAAGTATTTGCTGGTGATATGAAGCAATTGGATTTTCTATATGCTGTTGCTGGTCATAAAAATTCATCCAACAGCTTTTTAAAAATACCATATCCAGTATATTTGAGAAAACTGCAAATCTCTTTATTTTATTTTATTTTAAAGATTTTATTTATTTGTTTCACAGAGAGAAACACAGCCAGAGAGGGAACTCAAGCAGGGGGAGTGAGAGAGGGAGAAGCAGGGCCCCCATTGAGCAGGAAGCCCAATGCGGGATTCGATCTTGGGACTCTGGGATCATAATTGAGCCAAAGGCAGATGTTTAACAACCAAGACACCCTGAAATCTACTTTTTTAAAAAAAGATTTATTTATGTATCTGGGAGAGAGAGAGAGAATGCACAGGCACTGAGATGTCGGGGCAGAGGGAGAGAAAGAATCTCAAGCAGACTCAATGCCCCAGGCAAAGCTCCATGTAATGACCCTGAGACATGACCTGAGCCAAAAGGAAGAGTCACACACTCAACCGACTGTGCAGTGCAGGTGCCCACCCCCAAAAGTGCAAATGTGCTTTTGAATGTGCACTAGAGAAGTAGCTGAAACTTTTTTCTAATAGCCCCAAACTAGAAACAACACAATTCTCTGATCAACAGTAGGGTGGAAAAATAGAATGTGGCCTATTAATCAATAAAATATTATATAGCAGTTCTACTTAAAATGTAATTCACTGACTGACAGTTGTCCAAGAAATGCTTGATATAGGTCTGTGAAGAGATCATGAATTTTTCTCAGAATAAAACAATTAACTACTTCACTAAGCACACTAGTAGCAAGATTTTCTCAATGAAGATGCAGTATATTGCTTTACACTCTTGTGTATTAATTTACATTCCTTGTGGAATTGTCATTTGAGAGCTAACTACTTTGAGTGGCATTGATATACAGCAAGGAAAATGAATGAACTAGATCTATATATTGTAATATAATCCTAGAAACATATGTTTAACAAAGAAACAAAACACTGGAAATTCACACAATATGTTTTCTGATATCCAAAGATATAAACAGAAAAAACTAATGTATATTAATAAGTTCATTAAAAATAGAAAGAAGAAAAAGAGGAAATGGTTACCACCAAAGTCTGAATATGTTGGCTCTCTACAAAAAGGTGTATTGTGTGTATGATCATGAAATAATTAATGGGGAATCTCTACTGGGAGTGTTCTGTTGATTGATTTGGTTCATGGTTTTTAACACTCTAAAATACATGTTTTATGCAATTTTATGTGTGTGTTAATCTCCTATTAGAAAAAATAAGAATAAAGAAATATTCTGTAGGTAATGTCTAAACAGAAAAAAATATATATATTTTAGGCAAAAGTAAAAGGTTACAAAAGGGATATATAAATAAAAAGAAAAAGATTTGTCCTTGCCCAAAGAAAATCCACACTTATCCGAATTGAACAGAGCAATGTTTAAAAAAAAAAAAAAGTAGTCCCATTAGGGCCAGGTTGAAGAACACAGCCTCAGACCTGCAGAAAGTACTGAGGAGGCTCTAAGATAAAGTACAGCCACAGGAGGAAGACATCTGAAGGAACGAGAACATAGGTGTGTTAGCCAGTCTTTAGGGTCATGGGAAAAAGGAGGGAGAGAGGGAGAAAAAAATAATGAATACTAATAATGAACTCCAACCCCATGTAAAAAAGCAAAACAAAACAACAACAACAAAAAAAACAAAGCCAAAACAACACTTCAGGAAAGCAAGTAAATTGAAAATGGACTGAAGATCACAGAGTTTAAAAGACACCAGGGCGAGAACAGAATGTAATGAGTAGAATCAGTGACTAAAAATGGATGAATCACTACCTACGATGTCCTAGTGTCCAGCCAAAATATAAGTCAGTGTCTCAGGACCTGCGTCAGCTGTGACTAACACTGGGGCTCCCCAGCAGTGGCAACTAGAAATTTGGAGACTTGTTAGTGAAAGGAGAAGCGTCTTTTCCTCTACTTGCACCATATTACTGTGAGATGGGGACAGAATGACTATAGTAAACACCCCTGTTCAGAAGAGTGGGGAGGGAAGCAAGGAGCAGCCAGCAGCAGCCAGGGATGTAGAGTTATTCTGAATCTGATCAAGCGTCTGGTGATGGGTGTGCGGTGACCCTTAGTCAGCAGAAAGAAGAGCGCTGCGCTGGGTGAGCAGAGGAAGGGCAAGCCGGAATCTTCCAGAGCATTTACCTCTGTCTGAAATTCCTTCTAACCATGATGTCTTTCAGAGAGCAATGGTCCAGGAGCCGTGTCAGGCTACATTTTGCTACCAGTCTGCAGGGTGATAAATACAGGAATCAGAATAAATATTTAGAAAATTCTAGAGTGCTTTGATCATTCAAGTGAGTGACCAGTGGAGTGCTGGTAGTCGGATCACATAACGGACAGGACCATGGGTGCTACCAGAATTGTGTGACGAATTGCATGTGCTTTCAAGCACAGCTGAAACATGACACAGCATATGATATCTAAGTTTACAGACCTGATGAAGTGTAACTTTTATCCTACATAGTCATTTAAAATTTTCATCAAGCTTTTTAAAAAATTATAGTTAAACATTATTAGCTGCATTAGGGAAGTAAACATTGTATTATTCATTTTTAACCCTAATTTGCATTTGATGAAACAAGCTTCAACTCTGTGAATGCAGCAGCAGAAATAAACCCAATGAAGACAATAAACATGATTCTGAAAAAATGGGGATCAAATGAGTTCATACTAGTTTTACTTAAAAGTATGACCTCTCATAGATTTACCATAATTGATGGTAAGTTGCTAAAACAACATTGTATTATTTGTGGAATATAATAGCTAATGAGGCAATTAAACTTTCAAAACTTCCATGGCATTAATATAGAAAGCATAAAGACTTAAGTTCAAAACCAAAGAACTATTTGAAAGACAGATTATTAACTTAAAAAGTCAACAGAAGCAGATGTTCAATAATTTTACATATAAACATGAGTGCATTGCAGTCTTCTTATAAAGAAGCACTTTGGGTTGCTAAGACTGAGAAAAACATAAACAACTGCAAAAGCATTAGTGAAATACTGCAGTAAATGTGTTTGCCTGGAAGTGTTCGATGATTGCTGTAAAGAAGGTAATTCAAAGTAACATTTTTTGATGACATACCATGTTTTAGCCTATGCAGCTACTGAGGACTAATGTTACCAAAGTATTTTCACTGTAGCTTGATTGATGCCACAAATATTGTGAAAAGGCATTTCTTTTAATGTATGGACAATTTAAGTCCAATGATTTTATGATGGAAGATCTCTTTCTCTCTCTATTGCTTACTTACTATCATTATTATTTTAACAAACAACAACTTCTGCACCATATAAAACTGACTCCTTGCATTGCCGACAAATGTAGTTCAGAAGTGAAATGCTGGGTACAAGGATATTCTTAATGGTGCAGCTGCAATGGCAGAAAAACATTTTGAAGTAGTTATCCTAATTAAGGAGCTTGTACCAGAATGTAAAGCAGCATAGTGCTTCCTTTATCGAAAACCTTATGTTAAAAAAAGTAGTCATTTTAATTAAACAGTGTGTTTAGTGATATAATAAAATTATAATTTATGTAAAGGCTAATGGGTTAAATTTGATATTTTTCATTTAAGTATCATTAAGTGATAAAACAGAGAGTGATTATAAATAATTAGTAGAGCAGGCTGAGCTAATAAGTTTATTGAAGTTAGAGGGTCTATCAAGAACATAAGCACTAAGAAAATATCTCATGATGTTTTTGTCAGGTGAGGAACCAGTTTGAGTCCAACTCTGGATCAGATGTGAACAAAGCAGCCATATTTGTTTATTGGTCTGAAATATTGGTTATTTTTAATAATCTTATGGCTTTTGCAAGAATGAAATGCAGCATTTTTTCCAATGGAAGAAAAAAACAAACAAAAAAAAGAAAAGTGAGAAGTTGGAGGCTTTCATCAGATTATAATGACACATTCCAGCATTTAACTGGTTTGAGAGGTAGATGATGATTCTGCTATTATGCATCTGTCAAATTTAACATGGAACATCGTATAAATTTTGTAGACTATCTTGAATTCTTTCCATCCAGAATATCTCTTCACAGGAAATTCATGGATCCAGATTCCATTTATTTTATTAAACAATAATATAAACTAACCCATAACTCTATAATATAAATTATTAGAATTGCTACTGATGAAGGATTAAAGCACAACATAACTTGCTTCATTTTTAATAATCATGAAAAATGAATATACTTAGCTTGCTGAAATTGTTTTAAAATCTCTTTTTCCCGTAACAGATCTTCTGGGAGAGGAAGCTCAGTAAGACTGGTTCCCATGATCTGAGTGTTATTAAAACAAAACATAGAAACATTTTAGCTATGCATTATCCCCTATCAGTAGCACTGCCATCGATTCAACCTATTTTGGAGAAGTTAATAAGCAAAAGTGAACTTATTTGTTACATTAAAACTTTCAATATTGGTGGAACAGTGTTCACCGGGATTATCTATTAGCATCTAAAATGGGGGAGTCACTACTTTATTCCTAAGACATTCCCTCATTAAGAGGAAGACTAGGGGCTCCTAGGTGGCTCAGAGGGTTAAGCCTCTGCCTTTGGCTCAGGTCATGATCTCAGGGTCCTGGGATTGAGTCCCACATCGGACTCTCAAAGCTTGGCTTCCCTTTCTCTCTGCCTGCCTCTCTGCCTACCTGTGATCTCTCTCTGTGTGTCAAATAAATAAAATCTTAAAAAAAAGGAGGAAGGCTAGCTGTTGTGAAATTACAATTCACAATATCATTACCTATATGTATAGTCAATTAACAATGTGCATGGTTTTGCCATTTCTTTCCTATAGTATTTCTGTTCTGATTATATTTATTAAAGTTCATTTCAGTGCTGTTAAACCAAAAAACTTTTTAGAGAGGAGTTTAAACAAAGTGTCTCTAAAAATACCATTCTTTTTAAAAAATATTTTATTTATTTGACAGAGAGAGAGCACAGCAGAGGGAGCAGCGGAGAGAGAAGCAGTCTCCTTGCTGAGCAGAGAGCCACACGTGGGACTCAATCCCAGGACCCTGGGATCCTGAACTGAGCTTAAGACAGATGCTATCTGATTGAGCTACCTAGGCATCCCTAAAAATACTATTCTAAGAAGCTAGAGTAATTAGCAGAGTTTGGAAATTTGTAAAAGTGAAATATTTGAATCAAAATAAATTTAAAAAGTAAAAGGTGTCAGCATAAATGATCAAAGTAATAAAATAAAGTTTAGACAAAAATAAAGACACTGTAATAATGACTTCAAGTGCAAGGAAGCATGGCCTTGAAGTCAGAAATTTGAAAGTGATTCTGAAGAAGAATTTAAGTCACGATTTCCTACCAAGAAACAGTAAGACATCTGACTGGTGATTCTGAGGTAAGGGAGTTAAAGCATAAACTCTGTTCCCTCCCTTTCTCACTTTGGATCTGAGATGAGTGACCCTGCTTGCTTCTAGCCATCCCATAAACTGAAGACAAAGAGTCTTGTCTTGTGGAGTGAGGTGTCAGTTTTACAGTAGAGTCTATGACTGTGTCATTCATAAGGTATGCACTTTTGCCTTGGTTAGAACAAAAGCTGATATGTTGCTGTCCATCTGCTTGGTTTTTCTTGTCCAGTGCAATTTATTTTTATTATTTTTTAAAAATATTTTATTTATTTATTTGAGAGACAGATAGAGCACAAGCAGTGGAGATGGGGAGAGGAAGAAACAGACTCCCTGCTGAGCAGAAGCCCCGATGCAGGACTCAATCCCAGGACTGTGGGATCATGACCTGAACCAAAGGCAGACACTTACCCAACTGAACCATCCGGACACCCCTCATCCAATGTAATTTTTAACAGAAGTCTAGCAAGAAGCATTTGTCATTTTTAGGTGCTAATACATACTAAGTGAGATAATTTTTCAAATTATAAGATGAAAATCTGAGGGGGATACCTCTTTCATCAAAACAGTAATTTATTACTTGTCTTGTATGGATCTATTATAGTCCTCTCCCTTGGCTCTCTCTCATCTGTCTATCATCCGTCCATCCATCCTACCATCCATCCATCCAATATCACAGTCTGTGGACTGGTACCCATGCATCAGGAGTTATGTCATAAATACCTTGATTATAATAGCAGCCATATTTTATTATCAGAAACAATATTATGTTTTGCAGTTTTTCTTGTTGTAAAATACAATGTGCCTGATACTCTGATACCCAAAATATTCTTGTGCAAAATTCTTCCTTACTTACCAGCTACTACAGGGATGGGCATAAGAGGGAGAAATAATGCTGTCTTCTCAGTTATTTCAGCACAGACTTTTAAATACAGACTTTTCATACTCTGCTCCATTCACAGGAGTTCTTGTCAACTTGCATTATATGTGAATAACACAAAAACTTAAAGGCATTCTCTCTGGTTAAGTAAGAAAACCTAACAGCTTTCCAGAGCATGCAGGATTAATCACACATGATAATTATACAACGTGATAACACGCTTATTATAAAAGCACATACACACCATTAAACAAAGAGTGGCAGAAACATCCAGGAAGAAGGAAAATAAACATTAATTGCTGATGATAAGGGGGACAGAAAAGACACCTAAAAACATAAATTTCCATTTTCACTGGTAAAATAGTTAGGGTCTAAGGATTTCAAATTCTGGTTCTTCTGTGTCAGTGCTGGCCCCTCTTTGTCAATGAATCACAGGCAGGGAAATACTTGGCTTTGACAGTCCACTGTTACCCTGGCACACACAGCAGATTACTAAGTATCTTGTCTTTCATTTTCAATTTTATGCTTTTAAACACTTCTTTGATGCCAAAGGAGTCGAGTGAAACTGCAATCCAGAGGAGGAATTTTTAACAACAGAAAATAAATTTAGATGAACAGATCATTTTAATAGGGTGCTTCTGTTGCCAAAAGCTGCTTCCACTGTATCAGAAAGTGTAACGGTTAAGGGATTTCTCTGGTTAACCTACATGCAATGCTAAAGGAAGCACCCTTCTTAAAGCTGATCTTGTCAGTTTAAAGTACCAAAACCAGACCAAGGGAAGAAAGAAAGTTTTGGTTTTCACCAATTTTATTTTTCTGAAATGAGTCTCACAATTACTTTATCATTTATATTGTCCCTCATATTCATGAAATATAGTCTGTGTATTCCTTCTGCATTTCTAGGTTTTCTGTGAGTGCTAGTTTCTCCCATCAAGAATGTAAACACATTTACACATTACCGGCGCCTATCATGGCCTCTTATATATTTCTCAAGATGATGGGTGGGTGGATGCAGCTGGAACTGTTCACTCTCTTTGTGCTTTACTGACATTTCTGGTAGGAAGACAGCTATAGTTAGAAGGTGTAGTCATATCTTATTAATCTTGTTTAATTGAGGGACAAGCTGTGCCCCTGTGTACACTCAGGAACGTCAGCTTCACCGTTCTGTAAGACAAGCTCAATATACCAAGATACACAGACACATACTCTGAGAGTTCCAATATTTTGAGAAAGAAATTCAATTACATGCAATAATCATGCCATCCTATGTAACACTTACTCCATCACATTCAAACTTTTAGAATCCAGTAAAAGCTGGAAACTGAGACCTTTAGGTTATAAAGTTACAGCTCTACTGTGACCAGCTGTATGGTTTGGAGCATGCTAATTACCCACACTAAGTCTGTTTTCTTCCTCATAAAATGAAGAAGACATGCAGGAAATGCATTTAAGTGATTCAAGTGAGATGCACGACAAAAGAGGGGGGGATTTTTGGTAAGTGTTGGGCTCGGGTCCAGCTGAAGACCGTCCAAATTCATTTTTTTAAAAAATAAGTCGATTAGCTGAACAACACACATTTTGATTTTGATTTAACTTGGGAGATCTCAGTTTGCAATTTGTGCTTTTTAAGCCCTTCTCGATGCAAGCTCCTATGATTTCACAAAAATTCTCTATATCGATCTGCAAACTAATTTAGTACTATGAACCAAAAGCAGACATGACTTATAGAAGAAAAGTAAGAGAGATCAGAAAAGTTCTTTTCTTTTGGCTTTCTAGCCTAAATAAAAATTCTGTCTTTCTAAACTTCTTAGTAAATAATATCATGAGCAGAAACAATCAATATGGAAACTGGCCATGAATAGAGTGCCATCATATTGGTTGATAAACCTCATTTAGCCATTGCCCTTTCTCTGCACTGACATTTTACTCCCTATCTACTTTTTGGCTCTATATGTGGGGACCATTAAATGTGTATGAGGCTGAGATAGCTATATTTTACCTTCTTGTCAAATATTTACGTGTCATGGGTAGGATCTTGCAGAAGAATTGTGATTAGTTGCCAAGGAATATCAAGAATCAAATGCAACTGTTAGTATTTAAAGATTTTTCGGTTTATTTCTGCAACCGCAGAGGATAAACAGTGTCAGTTCAAAGTAAACTCCTGCATAGATATAATTTTCAAAGATGGTAGTCCTTTAAAGTTTTGCATTGTTCAAAACATATGGCATAATGCTAGGTTTTCAGCCAGCCCTTTTGGGTTAATAGTGCCATGTGTGAAGAATCAAGCAACTGCCTTGCCCTCTGGCCACTTTGAAACTAATTAGAAACTTCCATTAAAAAGCTTAAAAATTGAATGAAGACTTACAAACGAAGAAAATAAACCTAAACAGAACAAATGCAGTCACAGTTGTAAGGGGAACAAATTCTGAGTTTCATATTTGGAATAAACAAGAAAATGCAAACAACTAGAATTTGAGAGAACAGTAAAAGCCCAGAAAGAGGAACACAAGCTACTGTTCTGCTAGACACTGCTTTGAGTGATGTTCAGAAGATATTGATGGAAGGGACTGTTTATCTCAGTTACTTGAGAATTATTTTCTAATATCACCCGCCCTGCCAAATATTTGTCCTTCATTCCCATGCATGCAATTAGGAAGCTAATTCCATCTAATGATGATTCCCAGTTGGGGACAAATTCTACTTGCTCTTATGGATTTGTTAATAATCCTCCCCTCCCTACCTGCAGAATGAGGGTAGGAGTATGAAATCTCTGTTTACCCTTGAAATGTGTTTTCTTCATTTGAAATGACATCAAGATCCCTCTTATCATTGTTACTCTATTCATTCCCCTCACCCTTATTCTCTCCTTCTCTTCCTTCTTCTGCTTCCCTATTCATCCTCCATTTCTTTATCATCACGTAGGCACATTTCATTGCATGTGGAGTTGAGTATTTTTAAGGTCTTCACAAAATATAATAATAAGCACTATCTCTTCTGTCCATTATGTATATTGTAAACTATAATCTGAGGGGACCCTGAAATAGAAAAAGCATAAAAATTTAAACAAAATAATAAGAAATAAGAAAATAGAAAATGGAATACCTGCTGAATTTGATGGTGAGTTGGGAGGCAGCTTTATATAATAGTTGACAGAGCACTGGATTGAAAGTTAACAAATCTGAGGTCTACTCCTTGCTCTATAAGTAATTAACTAGAACACTGAGAATTTGATTTATCTTACCCTAAAGGTGAATGAAAGAAAGCAATACAAAATATGGTAAGTGCTATAAGAGAAACACCAAATTTTTGCTATGAGGATACACGCAAGATGATGTTTTGTTCTCACTTCTGGGATAGGGAAGAACTCGTGGCATTTGAACTTGGCCTTGAGGGCAATGATGAATTTTAGTAATCATAAAAGTGAGAGAAGAGGACAGAAATAGAGGTATTTCAAATGGAGTACATAATATCAGCAAAGGAAAATCCAGGCTATTTATTTAGTAACCAGAAGAGTCTTGTTCAACAAAGCATAGAGTGCCCTCAAAATCTGTTTACCATATTTACTATGGTAATTTCCAGGGCCTTCTCAAGTGAGGCTAAATTTTTTGGGCAACTTAAAAATTGAGTGAAATATATGTCATAAATAAGAAATTAAGTATATTTTCTACAGAAATATTGGTAGTTCTTACTAATATTTACATTTTAAGGGCTGTTGTGTTCTGCAAAGGTTATATTCTCAACCAGCATTTAGTTAATGGGGTTCAATTTCTTTTACCTGAGGTTTTATGTCACCTTTATGTTATTGTTAGATTTGTTAATATTTTTGTTATTGTGTTATTATGCATCACCAATTAAACAAAATGGAACAATGATTTCAAAGGGTGAGTTGAGATCTAAACGTTGGGAAGGAAATAAAAGTATAAGAAGGCATTATCGGGAATAAGCACTGGTATCAGCAAACAACGGAAACCCTGTTAGGTACTAAAACAACTAGCTCTGCAAGTATGATAAATTTTTGGAGAACCTGAAATGGAAAACTAAAGATAGGAATAATAATGATATATCTTGAAAAACCAGACTTCATAGGACCATCAGCCTGCCATCTCTAATAGTCACTGCGTTGTCTGCTATAAAACACAGATAGAAAGTCTTCAAACTTTTCACTTTTTTTTGGTCTTTAACAGACCACAAGGAGCTTTCATATACTAGCAAAAAAGTTAAAGACTAAACTACTCCAGGAGAGAAAATAGAGAGAGAAGTTGGGAAAATTTTCTCTATTACATGCCCCTTTTGGTAGGTAATGTATCATTTCAATGGAATATAGTATGAAGCGTAATTACCATCACAAGGTATAGCATCAAATACCTTGCTTACAGCAAAGAAAAAACACTGAGGTCCAGTGTATGAAAATGTGCAGGTGATGTGTAAGCTGTTTTATTTATTATGAAAAATCATGCTACAGGAAAGGGATATTTCACTTACAATAAGCTGATTTTCTTACCTGTCACATGATTTCAAAAAGTGCTTTGGGTTTAGGACTCATGGACCACTGAAAAGTATCACAAGAAAGGGCCAGTTACATCAATAAAAAAATTTACACTTGAATCATGACTCTTCCATTAGGTTCTTTGCAGCAGTCAGTTGGCATTCAACAATATATCTAGAATTTTGATTTCATGTTGAATAGGATTTTGAAAACTGAGACATACAATATTGTTATTATGTATAATGGCACAATTATGTACAATTACATATACTCTGGGCAGGGAGTATCTTTATTTTTCACCCTGAAGTGGAAAATGGTACATCATGGATGAGACAGAAATAAGTCTTTTCAAGGTATTGAAAATGGCAGAAAAAATGCCTACTATGATTTCAGGAAGAAAGCTCAAATAGTTATAATGAACATCTTAAATAGCATGAAGCTATTGTTTTCTGAACATAGTATGAGTGTTTTTAACTTGAGGATGAGTTATAACTATTACTTAGGACACTATGGTATAAGTGACAAGCACTCTTCCTTTGTTAAACTTTACCATCACTTAGTGATATTCTTTGCCCACTGGGAAAAATTAATTATGTACTAATGAAAATGTGACCACAAAATATGAAGAGATGTCATCCAGTACCAAATGGAACTATACTGTGTTCATTCTTTGCTATACTCTGGGCTTTACTGCTCTCAAAGTTTGTCTATTTAATAAAAGTACTTTAGGGGCACTGGGTGGCTCAGTTGGTTAAGCGACTGCCTTCAGCTCAGGTCATGATCCTGGAGACCCGGAATCGAGTCCCACATCAGGCTGCCTGCTCGGCGGGAAGCCTGCTTCTCCCTCTCTCACTCCCCCTGCTGTGTTCCTTCTCTGGCTGTGTTTCTCTCTGTCAAATAAATAAAATCTTTTAAAAAAATTATTTTAGTAACCAGTTTAACTTTATGAAAATTTAGCTAAGAAAATACAAGGTTTCTCAATACAGGCGTTTTCATGCCAATTACATGTCAATTGTGATTTTTATCAATGTTGTCTTCCATCATCTAATCTTGAAAATGTGAATGATAAGCTGCTTGATTTAGCATTTACAATGAATTGAAAGTAGTCTCTGGTGAAAACTCCATGATTCATCTAAATGTCTGTTCTCTTATTATTTACCGCAGTCTCTCTTGGATCCAGACTCACTGGCCTCACTAGCCTCATTAAAGTTTTTTAGACCTGCCACTCCTAAGCATTTACTCTAGCTATTCACTTTGCCTGGAACACTTTCTCCAGATATCCACTTGCCTAAACTTCTTACTTCCTTCAAGGCTTGCTTATATCTTACCTTCTCAGCAAGGAATGCCATGAAACCCTCATCTCATTATTCTTACCCTGTTCTGTTTTATAGCACTTATCACTTTCTAATATACTAAATAATCTATTTATTGGCTGCATATGTCTTCCCCCTCTAACATAAGTTCCTCAAGGACTGGACATTTTGTCTGCTATATTCTATGGACCCGATGTATTCAAGTATCTGGAATGCTTCTAAGCAAATAATAGGTATTGGTAAGTTTTTTGTTGACTTAACTGATTAGCTACCAAAGAGTTATAATGATGTGTTAAATTGCCTTGTTGAATAAACAAACTGAGTGATAAAAGAAACCAACTGGATGTAGACATGGACAAATAGCCTGACCTGTGAACAGGCCAGATGTCGATATTTTTGTGGAGTGAAAACCAAATAATCTGGCTCCTCATATCCTGATATTTAATAATTAATACTATTTATAAAAGTCTATGATACCATGTCATGCTTTATTTTGATAAGCTTACAACATGATAAACTCTTTTTTAATTTGGATAAAATTGGTAGTTTTTTTTTTCCAAATGTCTATTATATGGTTTACATATGTTAAATTGTTGAGAAATCGTAACATACTGTATATAAGATAAAGCCCTAAAAGATGATGTTTGAGAGTAAAAGTTTAGACCAGATTGTGGACAGAAGTGCCTTCAAACAAACAGGAAGAACTAATGAGAACCACCAGTATCAGAGATAACACCAAGGAGATGACCAAAAAGGGAAAAAGGTTACAGATATTTCCCAAGCACCTACTCTACTAGGACATTGAGATGCCACCCTATAAAATTTTGAATAAATATGTGATTCTTTGGATTTCTTTTTCCCTCAATCTTATTTGTAATCCAGGATTATCCAAAGTTAACATGGATGAACTCTAAGAGACAAAGTGGAAAATATAGCAATAGAGACTATATACATATGAAAAGAAAGATGCCAGTACCAACATAGGGGTAGGTATCAATAAAATAATTTCATTTTTACTGAACTCAGAATCTGGCAATATTTTATGGGAACAAACTAAGCAGAGCCCTACTGCTAAAAGACACAGTTGACCTAATCCTGAAATTATTTCTATTAACCTCTCAACATGGATTCATTCTTTAAACAACTATTACCTTGCAGAAGAAAGTACAGTCTTTGTAAAGCACCTTCCATGTTTATCTTGTTTATCTCCCAGTTCTTTCTTCTATGGAATTCTTTTGACCTCACACCATGTTTACCTCCACTCTCATGTGTCTGATAAATAAAATATGTGAGAGGCTTTGAAAAATACAGGGCAACCTGAACTTCTGTTCCAGAAAGACCAGGCTTACCTGAAAGATACAGGGGACTTAAGACTCCAAAGTGAAAGCCTAAATTGGTGAGGAAAGCTGTCCTGAGACTCATGGCATTGCACAATGAGAAGAAACAGGGTTGGTTTATATTCCTTGACTTCCAGATTTTCTCAGTCTTTATTATTCTTTCCTAAGTTCACTACTTTCTTCTTTCTGTTCTTTAAAGAGGAGGGAAAATAACAACCCTGCTAGCACAACATGAGTAAACTGATTATAAAGAAATAGGCCTATTGTCTGTGTGGGAACTGGCTATTTAACAGGGCTGCTGATCTGGTAGTTTGGGGAAGATAACAGTTAATTTGCACCACTGTTGACTAAGATGATAAGTCCTACGTTAGATTAAAAATGATTTAATTTCTAAATCGGAACAAGAAATAAACAATTATACATTCCTGCTATGTGGTTGGCACCATCTTCTTCTCTTTGAAAGGCTATCTTCTTTTATCCTCTTAGCAAACATGTGTTGGGAATTTTGTTAAAAGCGATTACAGATGAGGCAACTGAGTCTCAGAAAGGTTAAACTGTTTTCCTGAAGTATATAAAAGCTTCCATAAATTATGCTATAATGCTAATTCATTTTCATTTTTTCCCTGAAAGTCTATGAAAGGACATAAAGTCTCTTTCAAAGATTTTACTTGACTTACTTGTATAGACCAGGAACCCACAAAAGAGGAGTCCTTCTCATCCTTCATTTTTGGGTTCTGTGTCACTTTCTCAGGCAGGCTTTCCCTGGTCATCAAGACTGGGCTAGGGGACATGTTATACTCTCATAGTACCTGTAATTTTCTTTTGTGGGATAGGTATATCACTTTAATAATTATAAATCAAGTGCGTACTGCTTACTTTATACCACAGAGCTTCATGAGGTCAAAGATTGTGCTTATTTTATTAATTTTATTCCCAGCATTTCCTGGAGGCCACTCAAGAAGGGAGGTAGGGAGGGAGGGAGGGAGGGAGTGAGGGGGGGGAAATGGGAGGGGGAAGGGAGAAGACTAGAGGAGAGGAGAGGGGAGGGGAAGGCAGGAGAAGAGAGGAAAGGGGAAGAGAAAGGAAAGAAGGTCTGCTGGAAACATCAGGACTATACTCTAGACTAAAGAATGAAGATTTTCTGGGGAAATGCATGTTATCCTCTTGTCATCAGCAAATTTATCTGATACACGGGAGTTTCTCTACACAGTATTCCATCAGAGTTCATGGTCCTTTTGTATTCATACATTCTAAAGAAACAAGATCAGCATGCATGTATATGAGTACAATTCACTCAAATGTTGTAAGTCTTGTTTTTTCCCTCATTTCCTATAAATTCTAATTTAGATTTCTAAGTAGGATATCAGAGAAGAAAAAAGAGAAAACATTTAAAATTGGTTCTCTGTGTGTGTGTATGTGTGTGGGTAGGTGATTATATCTTACTTCTTTTCCACCATATTGTGAGAATAGTAGTTAAAAGATGTAGAGTCTAAAGTTAAACTACCGGGGTTCAAATTGTAGTACCATTGTTACAAACTGTATTATCTTGGTCAAGCTACTTAAGGGTTTTTGGGGTTTTTTAATGCTCACTTTTCCTTAATTTTATCAGTTAAGCTGGGATAATATTACATACCTTCAAATAACATAAGAGTTAATGTCTGTTAAGTCCATAGACCATTGCCTGGAATACTGTAAGTGCTCAGTAAGCCCTAGTGACTATTGTAGTGATTATTTCAAATAAAAAAGAAAACCTAGAAATAGAATATGTGATGATTTGGAGAAATCCAAAGCTGTTTAGCTCCAAAGAGTGTAAAAATACCCTGATATCATCTTTCAATATACAGGTAAAAATATTTAACTTCTAAATTGAATTACTATGTGGAATTCAGAGACAAAGTAGGACCAGGAATAAAAATAAATCTCAATATGTTAGAAATGTTCTTTTCTTCCCTTTCCTTCTTTCAAAACTCATCTCCAAACTACCAGGAAAACAAGAAAGAGAACTGAAAACTTGAATTTGTCTAAACTAAGAGATATCTTTTAACCATTTAACCCACAATGCCTCATGACCATGACAGGGTGGAAAATAGTAAATGCCTTAGCAGAATAGGAGAAAGTCTAATCTAAGAGTTGCAAAGGGAGGTCCTCATAGGATAGTTTTCTCAGTCTGCCAATCTCTAGCAAGTCTTTAGAACTGATGGGAGGATTTGATCTAGATCTGAAAATTGAAACAGATTAAGTTCAGGATAAGCATCAATTAGACTAAATTTCTCCCACTGAATTATCTTTGTACCAATATTGAAAACCAACCAAACATCTATGTATAGAATCTATATTGTTTTATTGGCCTATATGTCTATCCATGTCACTGCTACACTTTCTTAGGTATTGTGACCTTATAATATGTCCTGAAATCAAGTATTCTAATATCTCCAATTTTGTTCTTTTTTTCTCCAAGTTAATATTGCATATGCTACATTCTTTGCCTTTTAAAATCACCTTATCAATGTTTACCAAAAAAAAAAAGAAAAGAAAAGAAAAACTGATGAGAATGATAGGGATTGTGTTGAATGTATGGAAAAATTACATATATAGATTCTTTAAGTCTATAGATTATTTACATCATAATAATGGTGATTCTTCTGATGACAAACCTTGTATCTTTCTCTATTTAGGCTTCATTTACCTTCTCCTAGAAACTTTATACAATTTTCAAGGTATAGGTCTTATATATATTTTGTTACATTTATCCTTGAATATTTTTCACACTAAAAAGACAGTATTTTTCAATTTCAAATCTGTTAATATATAAAATATAATAAATTTTTAGAGGCACCTGAGTGGGTCTGTTAGTTAAGCATCTGCCCTTGGTTCAGGTCATGATCTCAGGGAACTGGAATTAAGCCTCTTACCTCAGTGGTTCTCTGCTCAGCACAGGCTCTGCTTCTCCCTCTGTCCCTCCCCACTACTCATGTCCGCTCTCTCTCAAATAAACAAATGAAATTTTTAAAGAAAAACTTGAAAAAAATAATAAATTTTTAAATTGAACTTGAACAGAGGCTGAATTTTGTCAAATGCATTTTCCATACTTATTGAGATAATCATATACTTCCCTTTTTTATTTTAATCTGTTAATAAATAATTAATTTGATTTTGAATTTTTTTTTTAATTTTTTTTAAAGATTTTATTTATTTGACAGAGAGAAACACAGCCAGAGAGGGAACACAAGCAGGGGGAGTGAGAGAGGGAGAAGCAGGCTTCCCGCCAAGCAGGAAGCCCGATGTGGGGCTTGATCCCGGGTCTCCAGGATCATGACCTAAGCTGAAGGCAGTTGCTTAACCCAACTGAGCCACCCAGGTGCCCCTGATTTTGAATTTTAAATCTATCTTGCATTCATGAAATAAACAAACACATTTTAAATTTTCCCTTGCTGTTCACTGAGCTTCACTGTATTTTTGAAATTAGTATTCATTTTTGTGAACAAAAGTTCACAGGTAAGTTCCTGGAGTGTATTGGATCCTTTTGAGATTTCATTTTTTTGGGTAAGCCAGAAAAGCCTTTGTTCCACAGCTAATTTTGCCCCACTATTAAGGTGATATTCTAGGATTCTGCTTGTTGCATTCATTACAAAATTTTTGCCATCCTGATTTGTGGCATCATGGTCTATTTTTCAACAAAAGTCTGTCTACTCCATTCTGGTGGTTCTTTTTCTATAGATTCCTCTTGTTCTGTTCCTCTTTTCTATCGATTCCTCTTTTTCTATAGATTCCTTCGGCTGGTGTATACTCAACCAAAGACACAAGGGAATGCTTCTGTAGAATATGATGACTTGGAAGTTCAGGAGTTTGATCAAAACAAAATAAGATAAGGAATCAAAGTGTCTCATATTTGGATAAGAGATACATAAAATTCCTTTTGAAGGAATTTAAAAACATATTTAACCTCCAAGTATAATTTTTTGGTTTTTATCCAAAGGCTATGATATCATATGCAGACTGAGAATCAACTAGCATTTGAAGTCATTATCAGCAATATATTGTTTGTTCATTAGGAATCTAAACAATATTTATTTCTGACCCAATAATTATTTAGATTTGATTTTTTTAAGTTAGTAAATTATTATATTTAAATATCTTGATGGAACTGTTCTAAAAATAGCTTTTTGTATATGAATAGTTTTTTCATGATATTTAAGAAAAAATTTCTTCTTGACTAGTAGGAGATACGAAATAATACAGTGAATTACAGAAATTTCTCAACATATGCTAAATAAGTTTGATAATACAAACTGACATTTATTGAGCTCTTAGTATGTGCCAAGAACTTTACACATTATTGTGTTGTGATGGAAAAAGTCTTGGAATTGATGTAAAGTATTTGGTTTTATTTCTCATCTCTGTCAATTTCTATGTGCCAGTGGGAAACCCACATACTTTCCAATACTTTGTTTACTTATCTATAAAATGGGGGAAGTGACACCCAAAGAATCTGACAAGAAGCAAATGTGAAAATCCTTCTAAAACCCTGATACAATATTATCTTTGAAGACTTGCCATCATGACATCTGCATATTCCCTTTGATATTCACATCATATGAAATATTTTTATTTCATGTCATATATTTTGTTATATATGTACATATTTACTTATGTGTACACATATGTGAGAATATATATGTATGTGTGTGTGTATATATACACACACCCACATGCAAATGTAATTCATATACACATATATTCTCAACTAGTTTTTAAAAATAGAAAACAATAGCCAGTCTCTTCTCTATGGCTAACCTATATGCAAAATCTTGTTTTTATATATAGACAGCCCGGCATATTTTATTATCCAATTATGTACATACATAATTGTACCAGAGTTTCCTAATTTAATAAATGGGATATTAGATCTCATTTTGTAGGACACAGTAGTAATTCGTCCTTTTTTTAACTTATTAGTTTCCTCTTTTCCAGTCTTCAAAATTCATACTAAAAAGCAGTTTATCTGAACTAAAAAGAATTCACGGTTTTTCAAATATTTCCTGAGTGTCAGCAGTAAAGCAACAGTCTCTCGTGCTGCTCAAAAAATTACCTTAAATTCCAAGATCAACCCCCATGAGTTTAATTTTATCAAAGAATAGATGTCTTGTCAAATAAGTCTCAACCAACATAATCAGTAGCTTTCAGAGTATGCTTGACATTGAGAAGGACTGAAAAACAACATAGGAGTCAGAGAAACAGACATCGATGGCTTGTCAAATTTTTTGTAGACATCATGCTATTATCAAGGCACATCAGGATAAAATAAAATGACCTAGCTGACCACAGGCTTACAAATGTCTTGGGAAGGAAAGAAAAACGGTGAATCAAAAGGTAGCTTTGTTGCATGTCCCCCCAGGCCTTCTTATTGACAGGAATGACAATGGTCCCAAGATGCACCATTATCTATGACCAGCAAGCAGACATCAAATGCTCTTGAGCTGTATCTGTCAGAATAGAAAATTCTGCTCAAAACAGACAAGGCTTGTTACATTTTGTTCAGTTAAGGTTTGTCAAAAAGCCAGGGTCACTTGTATGTGCCCTGCCCTGAAGGGGAATTGTAAAATGAGAGAAGTACAGGATTCCTCAAGGTTTCTTCTGCGAGGATACTTTGAGTCTACTTGACCAAAATGTTTTGAAAGTCAAGTCATGACTCAAAGGAAGTGGAAAACAAAGTTAATAGTCTGTCATTTTACTACTTAGGAATGAGGCTCACATGCTAAAGAGGCTGAATTTAAAAAAGATTCTTACATTTAGAGAATTTTTGTGCTAAGTATGATTTGTTATTTCAAACTCAAAAGGGAAAATACTATCCTTACTGAAATTAGAGAGAACAAGTTAATGTGTTCTGGCCAAGCATTTTACGCCACAGCATTATGGAGCTTATTATAGTCTGAAATATTTACACTGGTAAGAGATTCCTCTAATTTGCTTCTTTTGACTAAGGAGAGATTTTATATACAAATGTCCAGCCTCTGACACTTAAGTAAACTCACTAACTTGGGGAAACATCTGTTAACCACTCCTAAGAAAATTTCAAGTTGACAGTGTTTCTTTAATTGATTCCTTAAAAAATATTAACACAAACTTCTTCCCTCTTTTCATAAATTTGAAAGTGAGAATGTAGCCACCACAAAGTGTGTGAATAGAGATAATTTTCCTTTCCTCCCCTACCTTATCTTTGTCTTTCCTTCCCTCCTCCACTCCTTCTTTTCTTCCCTTTCTCTCCTCTTTTTATTGTTTTACTTCTCAATCTATAGTTTCACAATTTACCTAGATCCGGAAACAAATTCACTTTTGATCAAATTTGTGCTCTTGTTAAAGAGTGTTATCACATGTTGTAATGCCTATCTTACATAAATCTTAAACAACAACAACAACAGCAGCAGCAGCAACAACAACAGAATTTACAGATTGGTGGCCACAATTATTTTGCTTGGTTTATATGATCTTTTCTGAAAGTCTTATTTATTTGCCATTTTTAAATATTGGGGGATTTCACACAATAACTTTAATTTCTACATTTCTAGAAAACCAGGGGGCAACAGTAATTTGGTGGTGGTGAGCTTGGATTTCTGCATGGAAATATTCTTCCACAATGCACAAGTCGGGAACATGGCTAGACAGCCTGTGATCTCCAGGTATTGTAGTTCCACTAGGTTTACTTCTATGACTTATCCACAGAGATTAGAGTTCTGCCCAAATTCAGTTAATGAATTAAACTGATCAGCTAATTTTTATATTCTATGTGACTGTACAATTCTATTTAGAAACTCAGAGATCATAATATAATTTTCTAATTGTTGAATAAGGGGAAATCCTGTCTCCATCACTAGACTGTTAGTTTTGCCAGGAAACAGACCATATTTTAAGCATGGTTTGTTATTTATGTTTATGCAATAATGCCCAATCTAGTATTCAATCAATGCTTGTGGCAGAAAGGGGAAGAAAGACAGATGGAAAGAAGGAAGGAAGGAAGGAAGGAAGGAAGGAAGGAAGGAAGGAAGGAAATTAATAAATGGGGAGGGAGGGAAAGAAAGTATTTCAAAAAAAGAAAATACATCTTTCCTTTTTTTTTCTGTTTCCAATAGAACCAGTCATTTTGTAGGTACTTTAATAAATACTCTTGTTCAACAGGTTAAATAAGAAGTAATATAGACCTTATTATTTTATATCACCCTAATATTATAGTGAAGCTCACATAAGGTCTTTTTTTAAAAAGATTTTATTTATTTATTTGACAGAGAGAGAGAGAGATCACAAGTAGGCAGAGAGGCAGGCAGAGAGAGAGGAAGAAGCAGGCTCCCTGCTGAGCAGAGGGCCTGATGTGGGCCTTGATCCCAGGACCCTGAGATCATGACCTGAGTCAAAGCAGAGGCTTTAATCCACTGAGCCACCCAGGCACCCTCACATAAGGTTTTATAAGTATTTAACTAATTTGAGAGAAACTTTGTGATAATGATTGATGGCACATATTTTTCTTGATAATACTTTACTTCCAATAATGTTGTGTAAGGTTATCCATATGCCTTAACTATCTCTCAACCATAAAGCTATCCCCACTCTACTCATTAAGGCAAGGAAATGTTTCTGTGGTGAAATAACAATTGGAATATCTTTTAATTATCGATGGCTCTAAAATTTTCTCCACACAGCATTCCATTTCTCTGCATTAATTACAGAAAATGGACACTTGATTTGGAGTCAGAAGTCCTTGGGTTCAAGTCCTAGACATGACATTTTTTAGCAGTACTACAATCCACAGTCACTTAATCCGGATATATCTTAATCTTTCAACTGGCAAAGTGGAATCAAAGACTCATCCTTCACTAACATTACAATTTTGTAAAAACTCAATTGAAAGTAAAAATGTAAATGTTTCATGTGTTTCAGAAATCTACAGACATATTTTAAATAAGAAACATAACACTTGAGAATATATTCCTGCCTTTATGATAAAACATGCAATTTGGTATTTTTATTCATTATTCAATCTAATAAAAAAATTGATTTGTTCAGTCAATTAATCTGATGGCTGGTTTGACCAAATTAAGCAGTTACTTCTGTAGAAGAGCCAGTTTATCAGTTCATGCTAAGAGAGAAATGCAAAGTGTCAAAATATGTGTTAGGATTACCTAGAGTAATTTACTCAATGATTTATTACTGATTCTTGGATTTCTAAAGCTGGAATAAAGATGTTATGTTCCTGATAAAGTGCACAAATTCCTATGGGTACACTGAAATCTAATCCAACAGTGACTTTGTCCAGTAATCTCTGTAATTATTTCTCTCACTTTACAATGATACACCTTTGAAATTCCTATTCATCTCTCCTTTGCAATATCAAATGATGAACTCTATGAAGTTTTCTGAAATTCTCCAGATTAAGTTGAATACTCTATTCATAGTATTTTATTTATTTTATAGCTTTCTATGTATTATACTCTAGTTATGTTTTTACATGGTTATCGCTAATAAAATTGAGAAGACCTTGAAGACCGAGACTATGTGGTCTTCAGAATGGAACCAAAGAAATCTAGCATAGAATCGGCACTTCACAAGCATTCAGTAAACACTTATTTACAGAGGACAGTAAGAGTTATTATACTACAAATCAGCATATAAAATACATTTCTAAACAATAACAGGAAAAAGAATATATGAAGAGAGATAACATGTTGGGAGTTTAACTGTTGTCTCTTCCCTTCTCTCTACTCACTGTCTTCTGGGAGCTTCTTGGTCCACTGCTCTTTCTTCTACCTTACAGATAGTCAATTTTTCTATGCACTTTCCTCACTGGTGGGTAGATGTACTCTTGAATGAAGAATTATCTTAAAACCCATGGCGTTTGATTGCACATGACAAAGAAGAATCTTTTCTTAAACTTTCTGATGACCAAAACTGAAAGTGTAAGACTGAGGACAAGCATTACAAAATTAAGCTATGTCATGGAGCAAATATGACAAATTTGAAAGAAAAAATATTTTTCCTTCCCAAAGAGAAAGAACATTTTGACCAACCTGAAGGAAGCAAAGCATTATAGGAAACATGACTCTAATGTAAGCACTTGTGAATGAGGAGTCATCACGTGAACAGAGGGTACATTAAACAACAACAACAACTAAGTTTAGAGGTATATTGCAAACTAAAGTAACTCTGGTTTGATTCTCAAGTGGAACTTGAAAGTGCTGGCAAACGAGAAGAGGTCAAGAGCTGGGATTTGAATAATGTTGCAAGTGTGCACTGAGAGAGGAGAGGCTATAGAATAACTGAGGATAAAATTGGTGATTGCCAGAATATGATAGCCAAGATCAGGAGAGACCCCAGCCACCATGAAACCAAAACCAGTATAGCCAGAGTCATGTGAAGCCATGACCCTCCAAAACCAGTGTGGCCAGAGTCATGTGAAGCCATGACCCTTTGCTCAATACAGGGTAAAGTTAAACTTCTAGGGGGAGAAGGGAAAAAGCAGACAGGAAAGAATAAAAATATTGGATTGATTGAGCTTAAAATATGATTATACTAAAACAAATGCTAACAGTGATTTTATAATCCTTAGGGGAAATTTCAGGTGCTAATTCAAATGGGAAAATCAAAAGAAAATTTTGGTTACATTAAACAAATGTACTCTTTATATTCAAATGTGTGTACTGTTGCTACCACACAATTTAAAATGGCCACATATATTTTTGTATACAGTTAGGAGTTTAAAGGGTCTTGGTGGATCTTTCAGAACAATAGTAATAGATATTTGGGAGGAAAAAATAGTTTTTACTGACTTTGATTATCCGTCTTATTTTACTCTCATAAGATCTGATTAATAGTTTATGTTATGGGGTGCCTGGGTGACTCAGTCATTAAGCATTTGCCTTAGGCTCATTATCCTAGGGTCCTGAGCTTGAGCCCTGCATCGGGTTCCCTGCTCAGCGGGAAGCCTGCTTCTCCCTCTCTCACTCCCCCTGCTTGTGTTCCCTCTCTAGCTGTGTTTCTTTCTGTCAAAAAAATAAAATCTTTAAAAAAATATAGTTTGTGTTATGTTTTGTCATTATTCATGACTGCAAAGTTATAATGTCATAATAATGACTTTTAATATGTTATATTTTCATTTAAAATTTTCATGGAAAGCAAATCCTGGGTTGCACTAAGAAAACATCTATCCCTTCATTCTTTCAGTATTTTTTTTTTAATTTAAAAAATAAACTGAGTCTACACTTAGACTCAGTTACTTATGAACAGCGTGCCTTGAGCAACTTGATTAACAATCTGAACTTCCTTGCTTCTATAGCGTGTGTGATGGGGACAAATTTATTTGTCTTAGCTTTGCAAAGGGATTACTAGAGAGTTGAAGAGCATTAATGTATGGGAAAGTGTATTGAAAATGAAAGAGCTCTACAATGCAGCTTATTGTTTTATCAATATGCTATAAAATATTTCCAAACACTTAAAAAGATGCTATTTCATTTTTCATTATAACAGGATACTTAAGCATTTATGAAATAAAATCACCTGACTATATAAGTTGACTGGTTCCCTTGTAACACCTAATTTTATCTTCATGACTGACAAGATACTTTAATGTACAACCTATAGACTTGGGATAATAGATTACTGAAAATATGTGCTAGCCCAGCTTTTGTACCTACCTATTTTGCCTGTTTATACTCAGTCTATGAGATGCTAAGACTTAAAATTTTCATAGATACTGGAAGAGTTTATCATAGAACCATTATCAAAACAAAAAACAAAAAAATCAGAAAAAAATCAGTGACATTTTCAGTGGAGTATTTGAACTGAGGTTTTAGTCATTATCATTGTGGATCCAAAATGATAACTCTTTTCTGTCTTTCGTTTCCAAACACTCTCAGTAAGTCAAAAGATGACACCCGTTGTTGCAAAAATACATTTGAATACCAGAAAGGCAAATCCAAGTGCATCTATTATCTTTTATTACACATACATCTTACAAACTTATAGGAGGATGTCAATGAGGCACTGATGAAGTTGCAAACCTAGCAAGATGGTTGAGGAAGAAGTCAGTTGTATGAAGTGCCTTTCACTCTCTGCTCTGTGCTCTGAATCACTCTGCCTATATTTCTATGTCTATAGTATAAGTCTAGTTTAACCCAACTAGAACCAGGAAGTGATGATCCTCATGTCAGCTTCCACCACCCAAAAGTACTCTGGAGAATAAAGATGTTAACTTTTTACTGCTGAGGGAATTAAATAAATGTGGAATATGAATCACTATAAACCACTCTAACTGTGGTCCTTTACCTTACTTTTGCCAAGATATATGAAGTCATTTATTTCTCATTCCTACTATTTGGTTTAAATTTTACCCATTGAGAAGCTTATAGAAATTCAATGACTATAAACACTGTTCTGAAGAAAGAGAATTTACTTAAAGTGCACTTTAAAAGGGATTTTTGAATTTTAGAGTTTAACTGTGGAATGTCATTAATCTTCCAATGGAGTAGGTTTTACTAAAAAACACTAATGAAATTTTTCATACTATCCTTTTAGTCATTTAAAAAAAAAGAATTAAAAAGATCATTGACTCCTGGGACACTGTATTTCTGGTATTTGATATACAACTATAAATGAAGCAGTAGGAGATAATATAAATAAGACTAATTTGATCTCATAAGACTTATCCAAAAATGTATAATAAGGGTCCTTGATTTTTTTTTAAGATTTTATTTATTTATTTAACAGAGAGAGGCAGCATGAGAGGGAACACAAGCAGAGTGAGTAGGAGAGGGAGAAGCAGGCTTCCCTCTGAGCAGGAAGCCTGATGTGGGGCTCAATCCTAGAACCCTGGGAATCATGACCTGAGCCAAAGGCAGACGCTTAATTACTAGGGCACCCAGGCACCCCTGGGTCCTTTCCTTTATAATAGATTCTCCAATTCATTTATTCTGCAAATATTTATAAAGTGCCTATTATATACTAGGGAATATTTTGGGCCTTTGTTTTATAGGAAAATTGAATTAACTTGAGTTCTGTCCAGAAACCGGAACCTGAGACAAGGGCCTCAGTACAAGCAATTTATTTTGAAAAAGATCCTAAGGTGAATACAAGACTGCGTTACCAGTAAGCCACCATCATGGGCAACTGTGGTGTGATCATGCACTAAACAATCTGAAGCACAGTGAGGAAGATGATTTAGAAGTGTCTGGAATGGAAGCAGAAGTATTTATCTACCAGCAACCATCCTCTATTGGTCAACTGCTGCTCCGTTGTGTGTTAACTCTCTGAGAAAACTAGATTTGCTCATCAGAGTACAAAAGTGGATTTTCACATTTTTTTGCCATGAAGCAAAAAATCTTGCCAAGAAGTAAGATTCAACCAGGGTTGTTGAGGAAGTGTTGTCAGTAAAAGGGGGACTTAGAAGCTATTTATTAGTTATATAAACATATTACAAAAAAGGAGTTTATCATATTCATATTAATAGAATGTTTTACTTATTTATACAAGATGTTTACTGTGCCTGGTAATTATTACACACCAGGCACTGTTTTAGGCATAAAGATGCAGCAGTAAGCAAAACAAACCTACAATCACTGCTTTCATGGAGTTAATTATAGTGGAAGAGAAAAGAGATAAAGAGAATATTATGGTTTATCTGATGGTAAAAGTAGGGTGGGATAGGAAACTGTGCAGGTATTTGGAGGAAATAGTTCCTGACATAATTAATAAGCTCAAAAGTTCTGATGTGAAATGCATTTGGAGTGTTCAAGAAACAGAGATCAAAGAAGAGAGGAATATTGTGGGATATCTTGCAAAACTACTGACTTTTCCCCTGGATTAGATGAGAAGCAACCAAAGAGTTTAGAGCAGTGCTATAGGTGATCTGTCCTACATTATAGAAAGATGTATGATTCGATAACTCCACTATTGGGTATTTACTCAAAGAAAATGCGGACACCAATTCTAAAAGATATATGTACCCTTATGCTTATTGCAGCATTACTTACAATTGCCAAGATATAGAGGCAAACTAAGTGTCCATCAACATATGGATGGATAAGGAAAATGTGGTACACACACACACAGAGAGAGAGAGAGAGAGAGAGAGAGAGAGAGAGAGAGGAATACTTAGCAGCCATAAAAAAGAATGAGATTGTGCTATTTGAGACAACATGGATGGAGCTAGGGGGTGTTATGCCAAGTGAAGTAAGTCAGACTGAGAAAGACAAATACCATGTGATTCCATTCATAAGTGGAATATTAAAAAAAAAATGAATAAAAGCAGAACCAGACCTAAAAATACAGAGAACAAACTGACAGTTGCCAGAGGGGAGGGAGTGGCAGATTCTGAAAATGGGTGAAGGGAAGAGGGAGATACAGGTATAAAATGAGTAAGTCTTAGAAATCAAAAACAGAGCATAAGGAATACAGTCAATGATATTGTAATAGTAAAGTAAGGAGACAGAAGGTGGTCAGAAGGTAATTGTGGTGAATATAGCATAAACTATAAATTTGTTAAATCACTAAGATGTAAACCTGAAACTAATGTAGCATTGCGTATCAACTGTACTCAAATTAAAAAAAATATGGAGGTGGGTGCCTGGGTGGCTCAGTTGGTTAAGCTTCTGCCTTCAGCTCAGGTCATGATCCCGGAGACCCAGGATCGAGTCCCACATCAAGCTCCCTGCTCGGAAGGAAGCCTGCTTCTCCCTCTCTCACTCCCCCTGCTTGTGTTTCCTCTTTGGCTGTGTTTCACTCTGTCAAATAAATAAAATATTAAAAAAAAAATATGTAGGGACCTTATATAGGAAAATATAATAGTCATATAATCAATGATAGATTTGTCAAGAAAAAATTCAAAGATTTGGAAGTAAACAAAAGAGATGATTGTCCTTTTAAATGAGTGTTAGAGGTTCCCTTCAGGGATTTATCTGATATTATAGGGCTATATAGCTTTGTCTTTCTATGACCATTTTATAACTCTGTAAGGTTAGAAATTATGTTGTAAAAAACTGATATTTCTCAGGGAGCCTGGGTGGCTCAGTGAGTTAAATATTTGCCTTCAGCTCAGGTCATGATCCCACAGTCCTGGAATTTAGCCCCACGTTAGGCTCAGGAGCCTGCTTCTCCCTCTCACTGCTGCTCCTCTCACTGACAAGTAAATAAGTAAAATCTTAAAAAGAAAGAAAATAAAACTGACATAACGATTCTTATTCATAGCAATATAAGTAAATTGAATCTTGTAAAGATATAATTCATTTCTATTCTGTAGAAAAGATCATTTCAAACCTTATATTTTAAATTATTAGCCAGTTTTCGTCTATTAGCAAATTCATTTTAGCAGTTTTGTATGCCTATATATGTCTATGCTTGAAATTTTTCTTTGAACCAGTTTTAACACCTTATTGATTTCCTCATTAATGAGTTAAATAAAATATTTAGCAGTAATGAAAAAAAATGGAAGGAAGGAAGGAAGGAAGGAAGGAAGGAAGGAAGGAAGGAAGGAAGTCCTTGACTGTAGTGTTGAGAATGAAGTGAAGGAGGGTGCAAGATGACCATTGGGCAATCCAACCAAGGTACTGGATTGGAAGAGGGAGATAGAGAGGAATTGATGAATTCTGGAGTTTGGGGAAGTATAGCTGATAAGAGTTGATGATGAATTTGATAAAGGGGGTAAGAATTCTTAGGATTCATGTATAACAATGAGGATTTTTGTTTGTTTGGTTTTGGTGGAAGAATAGAGTTGTCATGTAGTAATATGAGAGAGACCAAAAAGAGCAAGTTAAAAGAGAGTCCTGTTTCAGACATGTTGAGAAACGTATTAGTTAGCCAACTGTAGGTATTTTGACATATAGGATTCTGAGTTAAGTGGGAATAACAGGTCTGGAGATAAAAATTTGAGTATCCTCAAGGCCCCCTGGGTGGCACAGCCAGTTAAGCATCGGACTCTTGGTTTCAGCTCAGGTCATGATCTCAGGATTTTAGGACTGAGCCCTGCCTCAGGCTCCATGCTCAATGCGGAGTCTGCTGAGGTTGCCCCCACACACACACCTCCCTGTGCTTTCTTTCAAATAAATAAATCTTTAAAAAACATTTGGCAATCTTCAAATGTTATTTAAAAGCATGAGGTTGGATCAAATGGATCAGGTAGAATAGGCAAGAGTCCCAAGAATGAGATTCTAGAACATGTTAATGTTTTTTGAAGTTGAACATGTGAGGAACAATCTGCTAGATAGGGAGAAAATCAAGAGGAAGCAAAGTCATAAACAAAATGCCGAAAATTTCACAGAAAGGGGAGGCAGTAACTTCCTATTAAATGCTACCTGCAGGTTGAGGAGCGTAACAAATAAATATTGAGTACTATAGCAACATGGAGCCTGGTTGAATTATGTTCAAGAAAGAAAGAGTAAAAATTAAGGCAGGATTGTACTGTACAAGGGAAACAAATGTGGCAATAACTGGAGGAGAATTTGTAGTGCAAATAAGATTTTCTCTTCAAGATGGAAAAAGTAAACATATATTTGTGTACTGCTGGGAAATTTCTATTGAGAAAGAAACAACTGGTCTTGAAGAAAAGATGGTGAGACTGTGTTAAGTGGTATATTAGTTGTTAGCGCTGTCATAAGAAATACCACACACTGGGTGATTTGAACAACAGAAATAATAATAACAATAATAATAATTTATTATTATAATATATAATATAGTTTATAATTATTATTATTGTTATTATTATTATTTTACAGTCCTACAGACTAGATCAAGGTGTTGGCAGATTTTATTTATTCTGAGGCCTCTCTTGTTGGCTTGCAGATGGCTGTCTTCTTGCTGTGTGTCCTTAAAAGTTTGCTACTCAGGGGTGCCTGGGTGGCTTAGTTGGTTAAGCAAATGCCTTCAGCTCAGATCATGATCCCAGAAACCAAGGATCGAGCCCTGCATTGGGCTCCCTGCTCAGCGGTAAGCCTGCTTCTCCCTCTCTCACTCCCCTTGCTTATTTTCCCTCTCTAGCTGTGTTTCTCTCTGTCAAATAAATAAAAAAATCTTAAAAAAAAAAAAAAAAAAAAAAAAAAAAAAAAAAAAAAAAAAAAAAAAAAAAAAGCGTGCTCCTCAGTCTCTGAGCGCACAAGGCAGGAAATTCTGTGTCCTAATTCCATTCTGAGAACACAGTCATATTGGATTGGGACCCAACCTAAATAATCTCATCACCTCTTTTAAAATCTTATCTCCAAATACAGTTATATTCTCAGGTAAATACAATTAATGTTCTGAGGTACTGGGGATTAGTACTTCAATGTATGAATGGGGGCACAGTTCAACCCATAACAAGTGGTGTTTTTGTACATGTGAAAGGGGATGAAATTTAATGCACGGCAGACAGACTGGCCTTATGATGACACAGACACATTAAAAAAGAAACAGAATAAGATGTATCTGCTAATAGGAAACTAGCTCTGAGGGGGGAATGTGTAACGTTTCTTCATTATTCATATTTTCTCAATGAAATTAGAAGAAGCAACTAATAATCTTGCTGAGAATGAAAGAAAAATGTCAGAAATTTGAGAAATAAGGACACAGTATGTCTATTTAGGAAAATGGTAGAATAAAAGATAAGAAATATAGTATGGTTTCTGGCTCTCTTCTTGAATGTGATAGTCATAAATTTGATGTAAAACCAGTCAATGTTTTCCTCTGAATTTTTTTTTGTTGTAAAAGAATGAGAATGATGGGGCGCCTGGGTAGCTTGGGGCGCCTGGGTGGCTCAGTGGTTAAGCAACTGCCTTCGGCTCAGGTCATGATCCCGGAGACCTAGGATTGATCCCCACATGGGGCTCCCTGCTCGGCCGGAAGCCTGCTTCTCCCTCTCTCACTCCCCCTGCTTGTGTTCCCTCTCTGGCTGTGTTTCTCGCTGTCAAATAAATAAAAATCTTAAAAAAAAAAAAAAGAATGAGAATGAGGTTGGTGTTGATTCTAATTGGATCAAGGTTTGGATTGTGCCAGGTAAGTAAAATGAATGGAGAGTAGGCAAGGCCTTGGGTCATTTTAATAAATGATAGACCAGGAACCCTAGCTGGTAAAAGAGGAAAGTAAGAAATAAGATCAGAGAGGGAGAGAGTGAAAAGGTAGCAGAATCAGTATGGTATAAGTCAGATGTGGGTAGACAAAGTCCTAGAGCTGGGTGACCAGAGGGAGCCCAGGAAGAACAGAGGCACTATGCTAGAGACTGACATCTGGAAAGATGACAATTGCAGTCAGTGCTGATGTCTCAGTTAAAACCAGGATCGTAGGGGCTGAAGTAAGATGAATGATATATTTGTGGAGTCATGAGAATCAAGGAACTTTGAATCCACGGAATTGAGAGAATCACCTAGATGGGTAAATCTGAAGAATTACAACATTAGCATTACAACAATGCATTAGCATTGGGATAGTGATAATAAACCAAAGGTTACAATATTAAATGGCTAGGAAAGAATGGCCAGCGTCCTACAAATAATGGTAATAAAAGAAAAGGAGTATGGTATACTTTGATGGCATGAGCTTTAAAATTTCTATTTTTCCAGCAAAAGTAAGAAACAATGGTCCAGAGTGGCAGTGAGTTTCAAGGAAAATGCCTAACTCATCACCAAGTCCAATAGTACAGTGAATTCATAGCAGAATATGAAGTCATAGAGTTTCTCTCTGTTCTGGATTCATAAAGTGTTTCTATAATTATATTGGGTAAGTATGGGTAGTTATGAAAGTAATATATCAAAGCATAATCAACATATCTAGAATAGACTCACCTTTATCCTCCTTATGGCTCATAAAATTTACTCAGAAAAACTGTCAGTGAATTAGTTATTTGCATGTGTGTTTGTTTATTCATTTGACAAACACTGGCAGAGGGAATTACTTTGTCCCATATATGTTAAAGCACTTGGAAAATGTTAACCACTTAATTTTCATAACAACTCTAGGAAGTAGAATCTGTTACTATCTCATTTTAAAAATGAGAAAACTGAGGTATGGAGAGATTAAGTAAAATGTTCCAGGTTATATTTTAATGTTAATAAAAAGATTTATTCATCTCAAATTTAATTAAAGAAAGTAGATATTTCGAGAAGTTAATGTTCCATCTGGGTTGACACAGAAAGCATTAACCATTTAGTCATTATAATAATTAATGATGAAAAAAAGCTACCTTTAAAATTAATCAGTTTAAGATTAGCTGATTTGAATCAACAAATCAGGCAAAATCATTCTTCCTAAATGACTAGAATAAAACCTGAAGGACTGACATGATTCTTAAATTTGACAAAAGCAAAACAAAACAAAATAAAACAAAAACAGTTACTGACCACCAGGACTTTTTGGAAATAGTATTGTGCACAAAAGCCTGAGAATAAATCCCTAACTCTAAGAGCTCACTGTCCACATGAATCTCCTGAAAACAGAAGACAGGGCGGGCAGGTGAAGTGATGCAAACACAAGGGCTGAGTTCCCTAGGGTGATACTGACATCCACTGAGGAGAGAACTAGAAACCAGGCTGGTAGTAGGACAATCCAGGCAAATGGAATTCCAGGATCAAAAAAGGGTGTCAAAGTCAGAGGTCATTTAAAGGCAGAACACATTCTGGCAATGGTGTAATCCACACCGTGCCTAAGTAGAAAGCATCTCCATGGATGATGCCAGAATGGGAGTGGTATGATCATATTTATTGGTAAAGCACAGATGGTAGGATTGGATTGTACAGAAACTAGTATTGCACTGAACTAAAGGGTGTCCAGCAATAATCCTTCAGGGAAATAACCAGTCTCACCTGGCACCAAACTCCTCCTTGCTCTACCAGATCAAACCATGCTGACATCCTTAAGATCTTCCTTCTTGCCAAATGTCCTTTTGGCACAGTCTTTTGTGTAGGATTTTCCTTCCATACGTAATGTGTTTCTCTAGCTAAAGCTTCACTAATTCTTCAGATTGAAATTCAATTGTCACTTCCTCAGAGAAGCCCTGACATCCCTGACCTGGTTAATATCCTCTTTCCTACACAGTAACATAACACCTACCTCTTATTCTAGCACTGAACTCAGGTACAGATTTATATTCATTTATAGAAACTTATGATCAATTTCTGTCTCCACCATTAGACTGGAAGCCTCCTGAAATCAGGGATTCATGTTATGTTTTACTCATAATTATATTCCCAGCATAATGCCAGGCACATAATAGGTACATAGAAATACCAGCTGAATCAAGGAAAACTTGGACTAAGGGAAAGGAAACGGGAAGTGAGAAGCAGATGGGAATTTTGAACTAGGAGAATGTATGACTAAGCGAATATTGTCGGATGCTATTTTAAGATTAAGTCACATTTAAGAAATAACTCTTCAAAATTATATATTAACATATCTCATATTTATGACATTTGATAGAAGGCAAAAGGTTGACATGTGAATTCAGTTCTTTGACTTTGAAAAAAATGAACAGACACATACAGTTTTCTACAGTGGATAAGGAAACTATGGAAATGTTACTTCCTCTAGCTGAAATTTCTTCTCTTGTATCCTTTTGTCACCCTATTGTTTTTTTTACCATCCCCACCTTATTCATATTTCAAGCAGAGCTAAAACCCATCTCCTTCATGATGCTTATTATAATATCCAATCAATATTGATTAATAGATTGCTACATTCAAACCCCAAGGTCTGGTTAATGTGTGTTTAATTATCTTTTCTCCCTGATTTCACAGGTAAAATATTCACAACAGTAATAGATCTACACAACTACCAGCAGGGAGCTAACTAGATGATTGATGAACAACACATGGAGTCATTTTTTTCACTACCATCAAATATTTTTCCTACTGGCAGAATATCTGGATTTCAGATGTGATAATTACTTAACTGCATATCTTACCTACACTGTTTTGATGACAGAAATTTATTATCAAAGTAATCAATTATTTTACTATTTTATGCTTATTTTTTACTCTATGTTACTTTGATTTTCTTTTTGTTCCAAAACTTATTTGCAAAAAATCAAAATCCTAAGTTCAACTTTAATAGCTGGTAGCTGTATTCATAAAATCTATATATGTTTAAAAGGTTGATTAAATTAACTAGATTGAGTCAGTGAATTGTTATGAACAGTATTTTCAAGTCTGTGTGTTATAAATTTTAATAGAATGTAAGAGCTTAATCTCATGTCATATTTCACCTGTTCTCCTTCTTGATGCTTTTTCACATGTACAGTATTCTTCTCTGCCAGGTGTCTAAAAAGGAACATTGCATAATACTTGTCTCTTCTTTCTCATTAGTTGAGGAGCATGGACATTTTATTTAGAAAATAAATAAAAGACTTTTTAAAAAGCAAACAAGGCATGTTAAATCAGTAACAGAACATTTCTTGTTATTATGAAGTATTTCTTTTATCTTTATGCCTTTAGAAATAGACTTGGGTATAAAGCCTCAAGTTTACAGCTCAAAGTTATTTTTCTATTTTGTTCCTGTTACTTCTGACAGAAATATTTTTAATGTAATGAAACATATCCAATTAAATAAAGAACTGGAAAAATGGACTTTGCCAGAATAAAAGGAGTTCAAATTAATCACAAGCTATATTAAAGAACCACAGGCTATGTAATAGATTGAAAATAAACGGGGTTCTTATAAGCATGAGTGTGTAAGTGTGTGTGTGTGTGTGTGTGAGAGAGAGAGAGAGAGAGAGAATATGTAAATATTTTAGGCAGCATTGCACAGTGCATCACAGAAAACTTACGAGAACAACATCATAGTAAAAATGAAGAAAATCTTTTCAGTCTGATATAGTGAAATGAATACAGGCTTTCATGAGAAAAATCTATTATCTTAGTATAGACTGACATCCTGTTTTTCTTATCTATGAATTGAGGACAGTAAAATCTGCCATCCCAACGTGGATAACTACCAAGGATGCAGTAAGAAAAAAAAACAAACACATGTAAAAATGCTTTGTAAATAGTATAGAATTCCAGGATCAAGGAATGATGGCATGATTTGTTAAGTAAATAGAACTAAGGGCTAACACTAATGCCAATAATACAGTTGGCATTTGCTGAAAGCTAGTTTTTTTTTGTTTTTTTTTTTAAGATTTTATTTATTTACTTGACAGAGAGAAACACAGCCAGAGAGGGGAACACAAGCAAGGGGAGTGAGAGAGGGAGAAGCAGACTTCCCGCCAAGCAGGAAGCCCGATGTGGGGCTCGATCCCGGGTCTCCGGGATCATGACATGAGCCGAAGGCAGTTGCTTAACCAACTGAGCCACCCAGGCTCCCCTGAAAGCTAGTTTTATCCACTTACTAAGCACTTCACATCCATTATTTTTATTTCATCCTCACAACAACTCTCTGATATACTTACAGTTATATTCCATGTTTCAATGTAAGGAATGCATGGCTTAAAGGTTTAAATTAGTCCCTCAAGTCCCTCTGGCAGAAGTCAGAGTTAACCCAACATCTAGTGTGACCAGCAAGGCTAAATCATTTAACTTATGGCCTACTGCTTCTTTTCCTCTTCTGTCTTAAACTCAGGACCTGCCAGAGCTCCCATTTCATGGTATATCCTGTATTTTATCATCCAGAACTTTTGTGTACCTATCTTTCTTCCCCACTAGACTGTAACATATTACAATCAGTGTTGGAACCTCATATATCTTTGTATTCCCAAAATAGAGCAATATGCCAGAGTCCTGGGAAAGAAGAGTAAATATTAGCTTAATGACTGGTTGAACACATTTATGTTTATTATTTTAATCAAAACCACATCATCTGTAAGTAATAATGGTTATCAAAATGCACTGTGTAACTCAAATATGCATCATAGTCCTTATAAACATATAGTTGTCAAAAGAAAAAAAAATTAAACAGATTTCCTTCTATTCTCAAAACAAACCATTACTTTTAAAAGTCCCAATATTTTGGGTAGCCTTTGATTTGTATTATTTTATTCAATAAATGAATGGATATATTTATGATTTGATGATTAATTGCAGTACATAATATTTTTGTTAAACAACTTATGTAGTGCTTCCCATATGTCAGGCACAGTTCTAAGTGTCATGTTAGTTTGATCTTTATAACAATCCTATGAAGAAGGCACTATTGGAGTACCTGCGTGGCTCAGTTGGTTAAGCAGTTGCCTTTGGCTCTGGTCATGATCTCAGGGTCCTGGGATTGAGCCCCAAGTGGGGCTCCCTATTCAGCAGGGACTCTGCTTCTCCATCTCCATCTGCCCTTCCCCTACTTGTGCATACACTCTCTATAAAATAAATAAAATCTTTTTAAAAATACACTATTATTATCCTTGTTTCAGAGAAGAACAACTCAACAACTTGTCCAAGGTCATATTGCTTAGAGTGGAGGTAATAGCATCTAAAAGCCTGAATCTGCACTTGAGAGCTCTGTTCTTAGGGTCACACTATCATCTCTCTGTTTCATGGGGTCTGCTAGCTCACTAATGATTCAGAGAGCTCAAATTTCCTCCTAATAGTGAGAATCCTTTCTCCACAGTATCTGCTTTTTCCCCCATGTTTTAGGGACCATTTAAAAATATGGTTCAGTCAACCCCCAATGTGATCCTTAGTCCTTAGAAGCCAGTGATCTGATATCTGTCCTTATATATTACCTTTTCCAAATAATCATACTAACAGAATCATGTAATATTAGCATGTTGTATCTGGATAGTCATAAAATATAATGCTTTTGAGATTCATCCATGTTGTTGTATGGAACGGTAGTTTGTTCCTTTTGATTGCTGATTGGTAGTCCATTTTATGGATGTTCCACAATCTCTTTAGCTGTTCAACTGAAGGACACTGTATTGTTTCCAGGATGGGAAAATTATCAATAAAGTTTCATAAACACTTACAAACATAGCCATATATGTGGACATATATTTTTATATCTCTAGGCATAGAATGGTGGGTTCATATGACAGGCATATTTTTAACTGTGTAAAAATCAGCCAAACTACCTTCCCATGTGGCTGTACTAAATAGGATATATAAGATTTCCAACTGCTTTATATCCTTGGCAACACTTGGTATTACCAGGTTGGGTTTTTTGTTTTATTTATTTTATAGACATTTTTGTATGCTTGCAATAACATTCCATTGTGATTTTAAATTGCAATTTCTAAATGACTAATGTTTTAAACATCTTTTCTTTTAATTACTATCTGTACATCTTCTCTGGTGAAGTATCTATTCAAAGTTTTTCTCCATTTTAAAAATTGGATTGTTTATTTTCATAAAATTGGATTGCAGGAATTCTTACAATCTGGTTGCAAGTCCTTTACCAGATGTTTTGCAAACATTTTTTCTAATGTGTCTTCTTATTTTCTTAAAGATACCTTTGTGCTCATTATTTTTAATTAAGATAAAATACTTATACAATTTTCTATCTTGATCATTTTAAGTGCATATTTCAGTGGCATTAAGTACATTCACATTATTGTGTGACTATCATGACCCTTTTATCTTCAGAACATTTTATACCTTGAAGAACTGAAACTTTATACCCATCAAATACAACTCACTATGTTCTGTTCCTTCCTAGCCCCTAGCAAATAACATTCTACTTTCTTTCTTTAAGAATTTGACAACTCTAGGTACCTTATATAAGAGGAATCATACAGTATTTGTTCCTTAGTGATTAATTTATTCACTTAGTGTAATGTCCTCAAGGTTCATCTATGTTGTGTCATGGTCAGAATTTCCCTCCTTTTCAAGAGTGAAAAATACCCCATTGTATGAATATGCTACATTTTATGTACTTATTCATTCAGAGTTAACTATCTGATAGACATCCACAGATAAGCATTCCACCTTTGGCTATTAGAATAATGCTGCCAGGAATATATGTACACAAATACCCTTCCTGTCTCTGTTTTCAATTCTTTCAAATATTTACCCACAGTGGAATTGCTAGATCACATTTTTAATATTTGTGGAACTGCCATACTATTTTTCATGGCAGCTACACCATTTTATGATCTAACCAATAGTGCACAAGTGTTCTAGTTTCTCTACAATCTTGACAACACCAGTTATTTTCTGTTATTTTGATTGCAGCCATCCTAAGAGGTGTGAGGAGGTAATTCATTGTGGTATTGAGTTGCATTTTCCCAATTGTGAGTGATTTTGAACATCATTTAATGTGCTTATTGACTCTACATCTTCTTTGAAGAAATATCTATTCAAGCTCTGATCATTTTTTGGATTGGGTTTTTTTTTTTATTGTTGAGTTGGAGGAGTTCTATATATTCTATATATTAACTCCTTATTAGAAATACAATTTGCAAATACTTCTCCTATTCTGTTGGTTGCATTTTCACTCTCTTGATTGTGTCCTTTGATGCACAGAGGTTTCAATTTGATATAGCCCAATTTATCTACTTTTTCTTTTGTTCCCTATTATTTTGGTGTCATATGAAAGAAATCCAGTGTTACAAAGTTTTTTTTCTCCCCTAAAAGCTTTATAGGTCCAGATTTGCCATTTAGATCTTTGATCCATTTTGAGTTAATTCTTGTATATGACATAAAGTAAGGGACCAAGTCCATTCTTTTGTATGTGAATATTCAGTATTCCCAAAACCATTAGACTAAAAGAGTTCTCTTTCCCCATTAAGTGTTCTTGGCACCCTTGTCAAAAATGATTTATTCATATATGCAAGGATTATTTCTAGCCTCTACATTCTATTCCATTGCCCTATAAGTCCTCTTTATGTCAATACCACTTTGTGTTGGTTACTGCAGTTTTATAGTAAGCTTGAAATCAGGAAGTATGAGACTTCCAACTTTGTTCTTTTTCAAGATTGTTTTGGTTGTTTGGGGTTTCTTGTGATTCCATATGAATATTAGAATAGACATTTTTACCTCTGCAAAAAAATCATGGGAATTTCAATAGGGCGTGTGCTGAATGGAAAGATTGCTCTGGGTAGCTCTGACATCTGTGTCATGGAATGTATTTTCTTCTACTGGCACCTCCTTTAGTTTCAGTACCATTTTTAAGTGTATAGGTGTTTTTGCCTCTTTGGTTAAGTTTGTTCCTAAGTGTGTTTTTTTTTTTTTATCGTAAATGGAATTTTTTTTTAAATTTTCCTCTTGTATTATTCATTGTTAATGTATAAAACTGCAACTGATTTCTGTGTGTTGATTAACCGACTTCCATGTGTTGCTTTGTATCCTGCAACTTTGCTAATTTTTTATTAGTTCTGACAGTGTGGGTGTGTTCTTTATATCTATCTATATATAGATATATCCATATATGTATACTTATATACATATAAGGGAGAAATTTTGAAGGGAGATATTTTTACTTCTTCCTTTCTATTTTGGATGCCTTTTTTCCCCTGATTTCTTTACTGCTATGTTAAATAAAAGTGGTGAAAGTGAACATGTTTATCTTGTTCCTGATCTTAGATAGACAGAAAGCTTTCAGTTTTTCACAATTAAGTATATTAGTTATGAAATTTGCATATATGGTCTTTATTACATTGAGATAGTTTCCTTCTATTCCTAGTTTATTCAGTGTTTTATAATGAGAAGTTGTTGAATTTGGCAATGCTTTTCTTAATCAGCTGAGATGACCATGTGTTTGAGTGTTTTTCTCTTCATACTGGTAATATAGCATATTACATTGACTGAAGTTCATATGTTGAACCCTCCTTGTATTCCAGAAATAAATCCCACTTTGTCATGGCAGGTAATTCTTTTAATATTCCTGTTTGCTAGTACTTTAGTTGTTTTTTTTCTGTTTTTTGTTTTGTTTTGTTTTGTTTTGGTATTAATATCCATCAGGAATATTTGTCTATAGTTTCCTTGTAGTGTCTTTGACTTTGGTATCACATAATGTCTATATAGAACAAGTTTGTGTTTCCTCGCCTTCAATTTTTTGGAAGAATTTCAGAAAGAATGGTATCAAGTCTTTAAATGTTTTTGCAGAATCTCCAGTGAAGTCATCCGGTCTTGAGCTTTTCCTTGATTGGAGATTTTTGATTACTGATTCAATTTCACAGGACTTCTCAGAATTTCTATTTCTTCATGATTCAGTCTTGGTAGATTGTGTTTTTCCTAAGAATATGCCCATTTCATCTGACATTATCCAACTTGTGTTAGTGGATAAGACCAACATTTAGTATTAACTAAGCAAGGGATTTTAAAGTGCCGAAATTTTTAATTTTGATAAAGTTCAATATTTTTCTTTTACACTTTGTGATTTTTAGTGCCTAGATGAGAAAATTTATCTAGTCAGATGTTACAAAGATATTTTCCTGGAATTTTTTCTTGAAGTTGATTTTGTTCTTACCTGTAGGTTTACAAACCTGTTCAAGTTAATTTTTGTATGTGGTATGAGGTAAGAGTAGAGGAATATTTTTTCAGAAATAATAAAAGTCTAATTTTTGCATCATTTGAAGGAAAGGAAATCCTTTCCCCATATTGACACCTTTTTAAAAAATATTTTATTTATTTATGTGATATGGAAAGAGAGAGAGAGAACAGGCAGAAGGAGAGTGAGAAGCAAGGAGAATGATGCAGGGCTCAATTCCAGGACCCTGGGATCATGACCTGAGTCAAAGACAGATGCTTAACTTCTGGAGCCACCCAGGCATCCCTATTCTTTCCTACTTCTACACTTTCTTTTAAATCATGAATATATTTTATTGATTGACTGATTGATTTGACAGAGAGAAAGGTGGGATGTGTAGGGTGGGGAAGATAGAGAGAAGAGAAAGAATCTTATTCAGTCTTCATGTCCAGCAAGGAACCCGGCATGGGGTTCAATTTCACACTACTAAGATCTTTATCTGAGACAAAATCAAGAGTCAGATGTTTAACCTACTGAGCCACCCAGGTGTCCCATAAGTCATGAACAGATTTTAAATATTGCCAAATTATTTTCTAAAGCTATTGAGATGAATATATGAATCTGTTATTTTAGCCTCTTGATATGAGACATTATATTGATTAATTTTTATGTGTTGAGTGACCTTAGCATTCCTGGGAAAATTGCAATTTAAACATAACAAGCTGTCTTTTTTATATGTTTCTGGATTTGTTTTACTAGTACTTTTCTAAGGACTTTAGAGAAGTCCCTGCTTTGTAATACTGCAGATTCTGCTTCTTGACCAGTGGAAGCAGTCCCCTGCCTCGTATTAAAATGCAGATTCTCAGCCCAAACAGATTTTCTCTACCTCCCCCAAGGCAGAGACATTTGCTTTTACTCCCACCAACTAGAAGCCAAGGATCTTTATCTGGGGCATGAGGATTGACAGATTTCCTGACTCTCCTATAGCAGCTTGAAGCTTTTTTTTTTTTTTTTTTTTTTTTTTTTATGACAGAAGGATCTAGAAGCTGTGTGCAATTTCATTTCTATGATTAACCCTGGCTGTGTGTCTCCCCAATCTCCTACTCTGCCCTAATCTTTCCTATTAATTAACAGTGGAGGCCAGTGTGAAAGAGCTTGGAAAAGGGTGTCAGTTCAACCTTGTGTACAAACTTCCAGGGCTCCTTTTCTGTCACACTAGACCATATTTGATATTTAAGGATTAACTAATAATTTCAGATGTTTTGTTCCAACTCACCTATAGAGCAGTCACCTTTTTTTCCCATCTCTGCCAAAGATTAAAGAGTCCATTTGTTCCAAGTCTCTTCAGAAGGGTTTGTCACCTTCTGGAGTTCAGTACTTTTGGTTACCTTACAACCTCAAAAAGTAGAATAATTTTGTAGGTCATTTGGCCTTTCTCCTTGGCAGATAATGAGTAATATTCTCTTGCTGTTTTCTATACTTTGCTTAGTAATAGAGCTCCCTTCTTTTTACCATTATAAAACAGTGTAAACTGAAAATTATCCAAATCGTAGTTGATTTGCACTTCAGACTCAAACATATCCTTGGAGTTAGCAGGTAATCAAGGGTAGGCAGAAACATAATTTTCTGGCTTTGTCATTTGGATTCATTCAATATTCAGTTATTTTCTCCCCTCTTCTGAGCCTAGTTCTTTCAAAACAAATCTCATCCAAAAACAAACTTGAGATAGAGATAATCTAGAAATTATATTTTTGTTTGCCTTCTCAGCCTAATTCTAATTATTTCTGTGATACAAGATATACAATATTGCATTATTAGATTATAACTGAAATATAGCTAGTAAAATGGGAGGTTAGCTCCATATCTTAACTTAGAATAGAAAACAATTGAGTTGAAAATAATCTAAATAATTTTTGATCTCTTTATTTTCTTATTAGGAAGAACATCAGAAATAACACTAAAAGTTTAGTATAAGATTAGTAGCTAAATAATTTACTACATTTTAGAAACATGAGTGCATGTTTCAATAGAAAATTAAAATTACTATATATATAGTTCTGTTTGACTTTTTGTGTGCCTCAGGGTGTTCAATTGCTTTAACACTATTATGATTCATTCACTTGCTGTAACTAAATTCAAGCACTTATAGTATAAACATCCTCTGGACAGCTAATTTAATAAGGGATTAGAAATATTTTAAGACAGAACATAACTATGAGGACATCACTTGACTTAATGAGAACATTTTATATGCTTAGATATGGATACATAGAACCTATTGACCTTATCATAGAAAATTAACAACAAATCATAAGGATATTAAGGCAAGAAGCTGATTAGATATAAAAGACTAAAATGAAAAATCTTGATTTTCCTCTATCATATTCTAACTTAATTTATTTATTTTATTATCTGGATTCATCTCTCTCCTTAAACCCCAAAGTGGAATAAAAGTCACAATTGATTCAATTTTACTCTTTGAGTCCGTTTTTTATTCAACAGTGAGTTCTTGAGCATTTATCTTACATGAGTCAGCACTCTGTTGGATATTGGGAATTCAATGGTGAATGAGGCAGGTCATGCCTGACTCTCAGATTTCATTTATCATTGTAGACATAAATATATAATTACTATAAACTTAGATGGTTATTAAGTCAGAAGAAGTGGAAGAGGTTTTGCAGGTGACAACATTGTAATTCAATATAGTCTAGGGATTTTGGAAAAACCATCTTAGTGTTTGATAAGTTTCACTCTTGCTACTCTGAATATTTATAAAAGACATATCACATGGTAAATATAAAAAATATTTATAGAATGCATATGCAATGCCACTGATTTTGTGGAGGTCGACTTACCTAAAAGTTCTATTCAGTCACTCAATAGGCTATTTGTTACAACAATTTATCTTTGCTCAGTAAATACAACCTAATATTCTAGACTGTAAAACAAATCAAATGAAGATTCTATTTAACCAAACTTCCCAGTATATATTTGAGGTACAGGGGCCACTGGGAATCTTGCAAAGTATGCATAGAGACTGATATTTTCCAGATTATTTCTGAAATCTGTTTTCTCTTTCAACAAGAGTCTTATTAAAAACAACAACAAACAAAATTACTCAGAATGAGAAGGTAATCATTTATGTGTAGTAGAAAATCCATGGTATCTGTATTTGTAACATATAAGGAACTAGAGGAACCCAAAATATGATAGCAATAGTAAAACCCACCTATACTTTCTATAAAACACATAGGTATTTAGAAAAATAATTTTCAAAATATGGCCCATAAGTCACTGACAACCCTAGAAGTCATATTGTGAGGTTCCCAGAATTAACATGTTCAGAAGAAAAAAATCAATTGTTTTTGTTTATAAACATTTCATATATTTGAAAAGCAAGACTGGTTTTCATTCATAAAAACTTCCATTTTTTCAAACTAATACTTTATTCATAAGTATGTCTCCGGAATTACTGTGTCTCAACTAACATTCAAGTAATAGGAAAAAAATCTTACTTAACATTTCATTTCCATGTCGTAGTTTTAAATTTGCACATTTGGTCATTTTAATCATGCTTCATTGTATCTGCAATTCATTAAAATAGATCAACAATTCAAAAGTGGTTCATTAAGGCAAATATTAATAAGATTGATAAATATCTGAAAATTGAATTTTATTAGAAAGTTGATCAATTTGTTTCTTATTGACTTTGAAGTCAATATATCACCAATTGCAAATTTGCACAATAGTGACAGAAAGTCACAGAAGACTTTGCAGTGTTTTGAATAAAGTATAGGGACCTCTCTGATAACCAAAATCATTTTAGAAAATAGGCAACAAGTGAGAAATTTCATAGAATTGATTAAATTTACTTCCTAAGACAGGAAAAATCACACAATGAGAAAGATGTCATCTAAGATTAGATACAACTTATCAATGAGATATGAAAATTCACTCCGAGAAAGCAAACCAAATCATTATTTAAAAAATCAG